>CATORJ010000164.1:0-21381 GCA_951805005.1 Othius punctulatus | reverse complement strand
ATAACATTTACAAATATCAACCGATTTCAATTCTGCCACTTGCATCGGCTAAAGCTCGTCAGGGTACATAGAAAAAGTGCATTGTGAATGTTATTGGTCATATCAGAGTGCCCCAAAATGTTGAAAATGTGTTATTTCCTAATACACATTTTTGCGATTTTAGCTAATAAAAACGGTACCGACATGCTACCAAATGCGTTAAAAATGGTCGCGCCCATGATATGTTGGTCTGTAAAAAAGATTAAAACGATTTATCGTTCTCGCCTGCGTCACGAAGAAATTTACCGAAAATATGCTCTAAGCCGTTGAATGGAGCTTATTTTCGGTAAATTTGTTATAACATTTACAAATCTCAACCGATTTCAATTCTGCGACTTGCATCGGCTAAAGCTCTTTAAGGCGCATAGAAAAAGTGCATTCTGTACGTTATGTGTCATATCAGAGTACCGCAAAATGATGAATATGTGTTATTTCCAAATTCACATTTTTGCGGTAAATTCGTTATAACATTTACAAATATCAACCGATTTCAATTCTGCCACTTGCATCGGCTAAAGCTCGTCAGGGTACATAGAAAAAGTGCATTGTGAATGTTATTGGTCATATCGGAGTGCCCCAAAATGTTGAAAATGTGTTATTTCATAATACACATTTCTGCGATTTTAGCTAATAAAAACGGTACCGACATGCTACCAAATGCGTTAAAAATGGTCGCGCCCATGATATGTTGGTCTGTAAAAAAGATTAAAACGATTTATCGTTCTCGCCTGCGTCACGAAGAAATTTTACCGAAAATATGCTCTAAGCCGTTGAATGGAGCTTATTTTCGGTAAATTTGTTATAACATTTACAAATCTCAACCGATTTCAATTCTGCGACTTGCATCGGCTTAAGCTCTTTAAGGCGCATAGAAAAAGTGCATTCTGTACGTTATTTGTCATATCAGAGTACCCCAAAATGATGAATATGTGTTATTTCCAAATTCACATTTTTGCGGTAAATTCGTTATAACATTTACAAATATCAACCGATTTCAATTCTGCCACTTGCATCGGCTAAAGCTCGTCAGGGTACATAGAAAAAGTGCATTGTGAATGTTATTGGTCATATCAGAGTGCCCCAAAATGTTGAAAATGTGTTATTTCCTAATACACATTTTTGCGATTTTAGCTAATAAAAACGGTACCGACATGCTACCAAATGCGTTAAAAATGGTCGCGCCCATGATATGTTGGTCTGTAAAAAAGATTACAACGATTTATCGTTCTCGCCTGCGTCACGAAGAAATTTACCGAAAATATGCTCTAAGCCGTTGAATGGAGCTTATTTTCGGTAAATTTGTTATAACATTTACAAATCTCAACCGATTTCAATTCTGCGACTTGCATCGGCTAAAGCTCTTTAAGGCGCATAGAAAAAGTGCATTCTGTACGTTATTTGTCATATCAGAGTACCCCAAAATCATGAATATGTGTTATTTCCAAATTCACATTTTTGCGGGAAATTCGTTATAACATTTACAAATATCAACCGATTTCAATTCTGCCACTTGCATCGGCTAAAGCTCGTCAGGGTACATAGAAAAAGTGCATTGTGAATGTTATTGGTCATATCAGAGTGCCCCAAAATGTTGAAAATGTGTTATTTCCTAATACACATTTTTGCGATTTTAGCTAATAAAAACGGTACCGACATGCTACCAAATGCGTTAAAAATGGTCGCGCCCATGATATGTTGGTCTGTAAAAAAGATTAAAACGATTTATCGTTCTCGCCTGCGTCACGAAGAAATTTACCGAAAATATGCTCTAAGCCGTTGAATGGAGCTTATTTTCGGTAAATTTGTTATAACATTTACAAATCTCAACCGATTTCAATTCTGCGACTTGCATCGGCTAAAGCTCTTTAAGGCGCATAGAAAAAGTGCATTCTGTACGTTATGTGTCATATCAGAGTACCGCAAAATGATGAATATGTGTTATTTCCAAATTCACATTTTTGCGGTAAATTCGTTATAACATTTACAAATATCAACCGATTTCAATTCTGCCACTTGCATCGGCTAAAGCTCGTCAGGGTACATAGAAAAAGTGCATTGTGAATGTTATTGGTCATATCGGAGTGCCCCAAAATGTTGAAAATGTGTTATTTCATAATACACATTTCTGCGATTTTAGCTAATAAAAACGGTACCGACATGCTACCAAATGCGTTAAAAATGGTCGCGCCCATGATATGTTGGTCTGTAAAAAAGATTAAAACGATTTATCGTTCTCGCCTGCGTCACGAAGAAATTTACCGAAAATATGCTCTAAGCCGTTGAATGGAGCTTATTTTCGGTAAATTTGTTATAACATTTACAAATCTCAACCGATTTCAATTCTGCGACTTGCATCGGCTAAAGCTCTTTAAGGCGCATAGAAAAAGTGCATTCTGTACGTTATTTGTCATATCAGAGTACCCCAAAATGATGAATATGTGTTATTTCCAAATTCACATTTTTGCGGTAAATTCGTTATAACATTTACAAATATCAACCGATTTCAATTCTGCCACTTGCATCGGCTAAAGCTCGTCAGGGTACATAGAAAAAGTGCATTGTGAATGTTATTGGTCATATCAGAGTGCCCCAAAATGTTGAAAATGTGTTATTTCCTAATACACATTTTTGCGATTTTAGCTAATAAAAACGGTACCGACATGCTACCAAATGCGTTAAAAATGGTCGCGCCCATGATATGTTGGTCTGTAAAAAAGATTACAACGATTTATCGTTCTCGCCTGCGTCACGAAGAAATTTACCGAAAATATGCTCTAAGCCGTTGAATGGAGCTTATTTTCGGTAAATTTGTTATAACATTTACAAATCTCAGCCGATTTCAATTCTGCGACTTGCATCGGCTAAAGCTCTTTAAGGCGCATAGAAAAAGGGCATTCTGTACGTTATTTGTCATATCAGAGTACCCCAAAATGATGAATATGTGTTATTTCCAAATTGACATTTTTGCGGTAAATTCGTTATAACATTTACAAATATCAACCGATTTCAATTCTGCCACTTGCATCGGCTAAAGCTCGTCAGGGTACATAGAAAAAGTGCATTGTGAATGTTATTGGTCATATCAGAGTGCCCCAAAATGTTGAAAATGTGTTATTTCCTAATACACATTTTTGCGATTTTAGCTAGTAAAATCGGTACCGACATGCTACCAAATGCGTTAAAAATGGTCGCGCCCATGATATGTTGGTCTGTAAAAAAGATTAAAACGATTTATCGTTCTCGCCTGCGTCACGAAGAAATTTACCGAAAATATGCTCTAAGCCGTTGAATGGAGCTTATTTTCGGTAAATTTGTTATAACATTTACAAATCTCAACCGATTTCAATTCTGCGACTTGCATCGGCTAAAGCTCTTTAAGGCGCATAGAAAAAGTGCATTATGTACGTTATTTGTCATATCAGAGTACCCCAAAATGATGAATATGTGTTATTTCCAAATTGACATTTTTGCGGTAAATTCGTTATAACATTTACAAATATCAACCGATTTCAATTCTGCCACTTGCATCGGCTAAAGCTCGTCAGGATACATAGAAAAAGTGCATTGTGAATGTTATTGGTCATATCAGAGTGCCCCAAAATGTTGAAAATGTGTTATTTCATAATACACATTTCTGCGATTTTAGCTAATAAAAACGGTACCGACATGCTACCAAATGCGTTAAAAATGGTCGCGCCCATGATATGTTGGTCTGTAAAAAAGATTAAAACGATTTATCGTTCTCGCCTGCGTCACGAAGAAATTTACCGAAAATATGCTCTAAGCCGTTGAATGGAGCTTATTTTCGGTAAATTTGTTATAACATTTACAAATCTCAACCGATTTCAATTCTGCGACTTGCATCGGCTAAAGCTCTTTAAGGCGCATAGAAAAAGTGCATTCTGTACGTTATTTGTCATATCAGAGTACCGCAAAATGATGAATATGTGTTATTTCCAAATTCACATTTTTGCGGTAAATTCGTTATAACATTTACAAATATCAACCGATTTCAATTCTGCCACTTGCATCGGCTAAAGCTCGTCAGGGTACATAGAAAAAGTGCATTGTGAATGTTATTGGTCATATCAGAGTGCCCCAAAATGTTGAAAATGTGTTATTTCCTAATACACATTTTTGCGATTTTAGCTAATAAAAACGGTACCGACATGCTACCAAATGCGTTAAAAATGGTCGCGCCCATGATATGTTGGTCTGTAAAAAAGATTACAACGATTTATCGTTCTCGCCTGCGTCACGAAGAAATTTACCGAAAATATGCTCTAAGCCGTTGAATGGAGCTTATTTTCGGTAAATTTGTTATAACATTTACAAATCTCAGCCGATTTCAATTCTGCGACTTGCATCGGCTAAAGCTCTTTAAGGCGCATAGAAAAAGTGCATTCTGTACGTTATTTGTCATATCAGAGTACCCCAAAATGATGAATATGTGTTATTTCCAAATTGACATTTTTGCGGTAAATTCGTTATAACATTTACAAATATCAACCGATTTCAATTCTGCCACTTGCATCGGCTAAAGCTCGTCAGGGTACATAGAAAAAGTGCATTGTGAATGTTATTGGTCATATCAGAGTGCCCCAAAATGTTGAAAATGTGTTATTTCCTAATACACATTTTTGCGATTTTAGCTAATAAAAACGGTACCGACATGCTACCAAATGCGTTAAAAATGGTCGCGCCCATGATATGTTGGTCTGTAAAAAAGATTAAAACGATTTATCGTTCTCGCCTGCGTCACGAAGAAATTTACCGAAAATATGCTCTAAGCCGTTGAATGGAGCTTATTTTCGGTAAATTTGTTATAACATTTAGAAATCTCAACCGATTTCAATTCTGCGACTTGCATCGGCTAAAGCTCTTTAAGGCGCATAGAAAAAGTGCATTCTGTACGTTATGTGTCATATCAGAGTACCGCAAAATGATGAATATGTGTTATTTCCAAATTCACATTTTTGCGGTAAATTCGTTATAACATTTACAAATATCAACCGATTTCAATTCTGCCACTTGCATCGGCTAAAGCTCGTCAGGGTACATAGAAAAAGTGCATTGTGAATGTTATTGGTCATATCAGAGTGCCCCAAAATGTTGAAAATGTGTTATTTCCTAATACACATTTTTGCGATTTTAGCTAATAAAAACGGTACCGACATGCTACCAAATGCGTTAAAAATGGTCGCGCCCATGATATGTTGGTCTGTAAAAAAGATTACAACGATTTATCGTTCTCGCCTGCGTCACGCAGAAATTTACCGAAAATATGCTCTAAGCCGTTGAATGGAGCTTATTTTCGGTAAATTTGTTATAACATTTACAAATCTCAACCGATTTCAATTCTGCGACTTGCATCGGCTAAAGCTCTTTAAGGCGCATAGAAAAAGTGCATTCTGTACGTTATTTGTCATATCAGAGTACCCCAAAATCATGAATATGTGTTATTTCCAAATTCACATTTTTGCGGGAAATTCGTTATAACATTTACAAATATCAACCGATTTCAATTCTGCCACTTGCATCGGCTAAAGCTCGTCAGGGTACATAGAAAAAGTGCATTGTGAATGTTATTGGTCATATCAGAGTGCCCCAAAATGTTGAAAATGTATTATTTCCTAATACACATTTTTGCGATTTTAGCTAATAAAAACGGTACCGACATGCTACCAAATGCGTTAAAAATGGTCGCGCCCATGATATGTTGGTCTGTAAAAAAGATTAAAACGATTTATCGTTCTCGCCTGCGTCACGAAGAAATTTACCGAAAATATGCTCTAAGCCGTTGAATGGAGCTTATTTTCGGTAAATTCGTTATAACATTTACAAATCTCAACCGATTTCAATTCTGCGACTTGCATCGGCTAAAGCTCTTTAAGGCGCATAGAAAAAGTGCATTCTGTACGTTATTTGTCATATCAGAGTACCCCAAAATGATGAATATGTGTTATTTCCAAATTCACATTTTTGCGGTAAATTCGTTATAACATTTACAAATATCAACCGATTTCAATTCTGCCACTTGCATCGGCTAAAGCTCGTCAGGGTACATAGAAAAAGTGCATTGTGAATGTTATTGGTCATATCAGAGTGCCCCTAAATGTTGAAAATGTGTTATTTCCTAATACACATTTTTGCGATTTTAGCTAATAAAATCGGTACCGACATGCTACCAAATGCGTTAAAAATGGTCGCGCCCATGATATGTTGGTCTGTAAAAAAGATTAAAACGATTTATCGTTCTCGCCTGCGTCACGAAGAAATTTACCGAAAATATGCTCTAAGCCGTTGAATGGAGCTTATTTCCGGTAAATTTGTTATAACATTTACAAATCTCAACCGATTTCAATTCTGCGACTTGCATCGGCTAAAGCTCTTTAAGGCGCATAGAAAAAGTGCATTCTGTACGTTATTTGTCATATCAGAGTACCCCAAAATCATGAATATGTGTTATTTCCAAATTCACATTTTTGCGGGAAATTCGTTATAACATTTACAAATATCAACCGATTTCAATTCTGCCACTTGCATCGGCTAAAGCTCGTCAGGGTACATAGAAAAAGTGCATTGTGAATGTTATTGGTCATATCAGAGTGCCCCAAAATGTTGAAAATGTGTTATTTCCTAATACACATTTTTGCGATTTTAGCTAATAAAAACGGTACCGACATGCTACCAAATGCGTTAAAAATGGTCGCGCCCATGATATGTTGGTCTGTAAAAAAGATTAAAACGATTTATCGTTCTCGCCTGCGTCACGAAGAAATTTACCGAAAATATGCTCTAAGCCGTTGAATGGAGCTTATTTTCGGTAAATTTGTTATAACATTTACAAATCTCAACCGATTTCAATTCTGCGACTTGCATCGGCTAAAGCTCTTTAAGGCGCATAGAAAAAGTGCATTCTGTACGTTATTTGTCATATCAGAGTACCCCAAAATGATGAATATGTGTTATTTCCAAATTCACATTTTTGCGGTAAATTCGTTATAACATTTACAAATATCAACCGATTTCAATTCTGCCACTTGCATCGGCTAAAGCTCGTCAGGGTACATAGAAAAAGTGCATTGTGAATGTTATTGGTCATATCAGAGTGCCCCTAAATGTTGAAAATGTGTTATTTCCTAATACACATTTTTGCGATTTTAGCTAATAAAATCGGTACCGACATGCTACCAAATGCGTTAAAAATGGTCGCGCCCATGATATGTTGGTCTGTAAAAAAGATTAAAACGATTTATCGTTCTCGCCTGCGTCACGAAGAAATTTACCGAAAATATGCTCTAAGCCGTTGAATGGAGCTTATTTCCGGTAAATTTGTTATAACATTTACAAATCTCAACCGATTTCAATTCTGCGACTTGCATCGGCTAAAGCTCTTTAAGGCGCATAGAAAAAGTGCATTCTGTACGTTATTTGTCATATCAGAGTACCCCAAAATGATGAATATGTGTTATTTCCAAATTCACATTTTTGCGGTAAATTCGTTATAACATTTACAAATATCAACCGATTTCAATTCTGCCACTTGCATCGGCTAAAGCTCGTCAGGGTACATAGAAAAAGTGCATTGTGAATGTTATTGGTCATATCAGAGTGCCCCAAAATGTTGAAAATGTGTTATTTCCTAATACACATTTTTGCGATTTTAGCTAATAAAAACGGTACCGACATGCTACCAAATGCGTTAAAAATGCGTTACCAAATGCGTTAAAAATGGTCGCGCCCATGATATGTTGGTCTGTAAAAAAGATTAAAACGATTTATCGTTCTCGCCTGCGTCACGAAGAAATTTACCGAAAATATGCTCTAAGCCGTTGAATGGAGCTTATTTTCGGTAAATTTGTTATAACATTTACAAATCTCAACCGATTTCAATTCTGCGACTTGCATCGGCTAAAGCTCTTTAAGGCGCATAGAAAAAGTGCATTATGTACGTTATTTGTCATATCAGAGTACCCCAAAATGATGAATATGTGTTATTTCCAAATTCACATTTTTGCGGTAAATTCGTTATAACATTTACAAATATCAACCGATTTCAATTCTGCCACTTGCATCGGCTAAAGCTCGTCAGGATACATAGAAAAAGTGCATTGTGAATGTTATTGGTCATATCAGAGTGCCCCAAAATGTTGAAAATGTGTTATTTCATAATACACATTTCTGCGATTTTAGCTAATAAAAACGGTACCGACATGCTACCAAATGCGTTAAAAATGGTCGCGCCCATGATATGTTGGTCTGTAAAAAAGATTAAAACGATTTATCGTTCTCGCCTGCGTCACGAAGAAATTTACCGAAAATATGCTCTAAGCCGTTGAATGAAGCTTATTTTCGGTAAATTTGTTATAACATTTACAAATCTCAACCGATTTCAATTCTGCGACTTGCATCGGCTAAAGCTCTTTAAGGCGCATAGAAAAAGTGCATTCTGTACGTTATTTGTCATATCAGAGTACCGCAAAATGATGAATATGTGTTATTTCCAAATTCACATTTTTGCGGTAAATTCGTTATAACATTTACAAATATCAACCGATTTCAATTCTGCCACTTGCATCGGCTAAAGCTCGTCAGGGTACATAGAAAAAGTGCATTGTGAATGTTATTGGTCATATCAGAGTGCCCCAAAATGTTGAAAATGTGTTATTTCCTAATACACATTTTTGCGATTTTAGCTAATAAAAACGGTACCGACATGCTACCAAATGCGTTAAAAATGGTCGCGCCCATGATATGTTGGTCTGTAAAAAAGATTACAACGATTTATCGTTCTCGCCTGCGTCACGAAGAAATTTACCGAAAATATGCTCTAAGCCGTTGAATGGAGCTTATTTTCGGTAAATTTGTTATAACATTTACAAATCTCAGCCGATTTCAATTCTGCGACTTGCATCGGCTAAAGCTCTTTAAGGCGCATAGAAAAAGTGCATTCTGTACGTTATTTGTCATATCAGAGTACCCCAAAATGATGAATATGTGTTATTTCCAAATTGACATTTTTGCGGTAAATTCGTTATAACATTTACAACTATCAACCGATTTCAATTCTGCCACTTGCATCGGCTAAAGCTCGTCAGGGTACATAGAAAAAGTGCATTGTGAATGTTATTGGTCATATCAGAGTGCCCCAAAATGTTGAAAATGTGTTATTTCCTAATACACATTTTTGCGATTTTAGCTAATAAAAACGGTACCGACATGCTACCAAATGCGTTAAAAATGGTCGCGCCCATGATATGTTGGTCTGTAAAAAAGATTCAAACGATTTATCGTTCTCGCCTGCGTCACGAAGAAATTTACCGAAAATATGCTCTAAGCCGTTGAGTGGAGCTTATTTTCGGTAAATTTGTTATAACATTTACAAATCTCAACCGATTTCAATTCTGCGACTTGCATCGGCTAAAGCTCTTTAAGGCGCATAGAAAAAGTGCATTCTGTACGTTATTTGTCATATCAGAGTACCGCAAAATGATGAATATGTGTTATTTCCAAATTCACATTTTTGCGGTAAATTCGTTATAACATTTACAAATATCAACCGATTTCAATTCTGCCACTTGCATCGGCTAAAGCTCGTCAGGGTACATAGAAAAAGTGCATTGTGAATGTTATTGGTCATATCAGAGTGCCCCAAAATGTTGAAAATGTGTTATTTCCTAATACACATTTTTGCGATTTTAGCTAATAAAAACGGTACCGACATGCTACCAAATGCGTTAAAAATGGTCGCGCCCATGATATGTTGGTCTGTAAAAAAGATTACAACGATTTATCGTTCTCGCCTGCGTCACGAAGAAATTTACCGAAAATATGCTCTAAGCCGTTGAATGGAGCTTATTTTCGGTAAATTTGTTATAACATTTACAAATCTCAGCCGATTTCAATTCTGCGACTTGCATCGGCTAAAGCTCTTTAAGGCGCATAGAAAAAGTGCATTCTGTACGTTATTTGTCATATCAGAGTACCCCAAAATGATGAATATGTGTTATTTCCAAATTGACATTTTTGCGGTAAATTCGTTATAACATTTACAAATATCAACCGATTTCAATTCTGCCACTTGCATCGGCTAAAGCTCGTCAGGGTACATAGAAAAAGTGCATTGTGAATGTTATTGGTCATATCAGAGTGCCCCAAAATGTTGAAAATGTGTTATTTCCTAATACACATTTTTGCGATTTTAGCTAATAAAAACGGTACCGACATGCTACCAAATGCGTTAAAAATGGTCGCGCCCATGATATGTTGGTCTGTAAAAAATATTCAAACGATTTATCGTTCTCGCCTGCGTCACGAAGAAATTTACCGAAAATATGCTCTAAGCCGTTGAATGGAGCTTATTTTCGGTAAATTTGTTATAACATTTACAAATCTCAACCGATTTCAATTCTGCGACTTGCATCGGCTAAAGCTCTTTAAGGCGCATAGAAAAAGTGCATTCTGTACGTTATTTGTCATATCAGAGTACCGCAAAATGATGAATATGTGTTATTTCCAAATTCACATTTTTGCGGTAAATTCGTTATAACATTTACAAATATCAACCGATTTCAATTCTGCCACTTGCATCGGCTAAAGCTCGTCAGGGTACATAGAAAAAAGTGCATTGTGAATGTTATTGGTCATATCAGAGTGCCCCAAAATGTTGAAAATGTGTTATTTCCTAATACACATTTTTGCGATTTTAGCTAATAAAAACGGTACCGACATGCTACCAAATGCGTTAAAAATGGTCGCGCCCATGATATGTTGGTCTGTAAAAAAGATTACAACGATTTATCGTTCTCGCCTGCGTCACGAAGAAATTTACCGAAAATATGCTCTAAGCCGTTGAATGGAGCTTATTTTCGGTAAATTTGTTATAACATTTACAAATCTCAGCCGATTTCAATTCTGCGACTTGCATCGGCTAAAGCTCTTTAAGGCGCATAGAAAAAGTGCATTCTGTACGTTATTTGTCATATCAGAGTACCCCAAAATGATGAATATGTGTTATTTCCAAATTGACATTTTTGCGGTAAATTCGTTATAACATTTACAAATATCAACCGATTTCAATTCTGCCACTTGCATCGGCTAAAGCTCGTCAGGGTACATAGAAAAAGTGCATTGTGAATGTTATTGGTCATATCAGAGTGCCCCAAAATGTTGAAAATGTGTTATTTCCTAATACACATTTTTGCGATTTTAGCTAGTAAAATCGGGACCGACATGCTACCAAATGCGTTAAAAATGGTCGCGCCCATGATATGTTGGTCTGTAAAAAAGATTAAAACGATTTATCGTTCTCGCCTGCGTCACGAAGAAATTTACCGAAAATATGCTCTAAGCCGTTGAATGGAGCTTATTTTCGGTAAATTTGTTATAACATTTACAAATCTCAACCGATTTTAATTCTGCGACTTGCATCGGCTAAAGCTCTTTAAGGCGCATAGAAAAAGTGCATTATGTACGTTATTTGTCATATCAGAGTACCCCAAAATGATGAATATGTGTTATTTCCAAATTGACATTTTTGCGGTAAATTCGTTATAACATTTACAAATATCAAACCGATTTCAATTCTGCCACTTGCATATCGGCTAAAGCTCGTCAGGATACATAGAAAAAGTGCATTGTGAATGTTATTGGTCATATCAGAGTGCCCCAAAATGTTGAAAATGTGTTATTTCATAATACACATTTCTGCGATTTTAGCTAATAAAAACGGTACCGACATGCTACCAAATGCGTTAAAAATGGTCGCGCCCATGATATGTTGGTCTGTAAAAAAGATTAAAACGATTTATCGTTCTCGCCTGCGTCACGAAGAAATTTACCGAAAATATGCTCTAAGCCGTTGAATGGAGCTTATTTTCGGTAAATTTGTTATAACATTTACAAATCTCAACCGATTTCAATTCTGCGACTTGCATCGGCTAAAGCTCTTTAAGGCGCATAGAAAAAGTGCATTCTGTACGTTATTTGTCATATCAGAGTACCGCAAAATGATGAATATGTGTTATTTCCAAATTCACATTTTTGCGGTAAATTCGTTATAACATTTACAAATATCAACCGATTTCAATTCTGCCACTTGCATCGGCTAAAGCTCGTCAGGGTACATAGAAAAAGTGCATTGTGAATGTTATTGGTCATATCAGAGTGCCCCAAAATGTTGAAAATGTGTTATTTCCTAATACACATTTTTGCGATTTTAGCTAATAAAAACGGTACCGACATGCTACCAAATGCGTTAAAAATGATCGCGCCCGTGATATGTTGGTCTGTAAAAAAGATTACAACGATTTATCGTTCTCGCCTGCGTCACGAAGAAATTTACCGAAAATATGCTCTAAGCCGTTGAATGGAGCTTATTTTCGGTAAATTTGTTATAACATTTACAAATCTCAGCCGATTTCAATTCTGCGACTTGCATCGGCTAAAGCTCTTTAAGGCGCATAGAAAAAGTGCATTCTGTACGTTATTTGTCATATCAGAGTACCCCAAAATGATGAATATGTGTTATTTCCAAATTGACATTTTTGCGGTAAATTCGTTATAACATTTACAAATATCAACCGATTTCAATTCTGCCACTTGCATCGGCTAAAGCTCGTCAGGGTACATAGAAAAAGTGCATTGTGAATGTTATTGGTCATATCAGAGTGCCCCAAAATGTTGAAAAATGTGTTATTTCCTAATACACATTTTTGCGATTTTAGCTAATAAAAACGGTACCGACATGCTACCAAATGCGTTAAAAATGGTCGCGCCCATGATATGTTGGTCTGTAAAAAAGATTCAAACGATTTATCGTTCTCGCCTGCGTCACGAAGAAATTTACCGAAAATATGCTCTAAGCCGTTGAATGGAGCTTATTTTCGGTAAATTTGTTATAACATTTACAAATCTCAACCGATTTCAATTCTGCGACTTGCATCGGCTAAAGCTCTTTAAGGCGCATAGAAAAAGTGCATTCTGTACGTTATGTGTCATATCAGAGTACCGCAAAATGATGAATATGTGTTATTTCCAAATTCACATTTTTGCGGTAAATTCGTTATAACATTTACAAATATCAACCGATTTCAATTCTGCCACTTGCATCGGCTAAAGCTCGTCAGGGTACATAGAAAAAGTGCATTGTGAATGTTATTGGTCATATCAGAGTGCCCCAAAATGTTGAAAATGTGTTATTTCCTAATACACATTTTTGCGATTTTAGCTAATAAAAACGGTACCGACATGCTACCAAATGCGTTAAAAATGGTCGCGCCCATGATATGTTGGTCTGTAAAAAAGATTACAACGATTTATCGTTCTCGCCTGCGTCCACGAAGAAATTTACCGAAAATATGCTCTAAGCCGTTGAATGGAGCTTATTTTCGGTAAATTTGTTATAACATTTACAAATCTCAACCGATTTCAATTCTGCGACTTGCATCGGCTAAAGCTCTTTAAGGCGCATAGAAAAAGTGCATTCTGTACGTTATGTGTCATATCAGAGTACCGCAAAATGATGAATATGTGTTATTTCCAAATTCACATTTTTGCGGTAAATTCGTTTATAACATTTACAAATATCAACCGATTTCAATTCTGCCACTTGCATCGGCTAAAGCTCGTCAGGGTACATAGAAAAAGTTGTGAATGTTATTGGTCATATCAGAGTGCCCCAAAATGTTGAAAATGTGTTATTTCCTAATACACATTTTTGCGATTTTAGCTAATAAAAAACGGTACCGACATGCTACCAAATGCGTTAAAAATGGTCGCGCCCATGATATGTTGGTCTGTAAAAAAGATTACAAACGATTTATCGTTCTCGCCTGCGTCACGAAGAAATTTACCGAAAATATGCTCTAAGCCGTTGAATGGAGCTTATATTCGGTAAATTTGTTATAACATTTACAAATCTCAACCGATTTCAATTCTGCGACTTGCATCGGCTAAAGCTCTTTAAGGCGCATAGAAAAAGTGCATTCTGTACGTTATTTGTCATATCAGAGTACCCCAAAATGATGAATATGTGTTATTTCCAAATTCACATTTTTGCGGGAAATTCGTTATAACATTTACAAATATCAACCGATTTCAATTCTGCCACTTGCATCGGCTAAAGCTCGTCAGGGTACATAGAAAAAGTGCATTGTGAATGTTATTGGTCATATCAGAGTGCCCCAAAATGTTGAAAATGTGTTATTTCCTAATACACATTTTTGCGATTTTAGCTAATAAAAACGGTACCGACATGCTACCAAATGCGTTAAAAATGGTCGCGCCCATGATATGTTGGTCTGTAAAAAAGATTACAACGATTTATCGTTCTCGCCTGCGTCACGAAGAAATTTACCGAAAATATGCTCTAAGCCGTTGAATGGAGCTTATTTTCGGTAAATTTGTTTATAACATTTACAAATCTCAACCGATTTCAATTCTGCGACTTGCATCGGCTAAAGCTCTTTAAGGCGCATAGAAAAAGTGCATTCTGTACGTTATTTGTCATATCAGAGTACCCCCAAAATCATGAATATGTGTTATTTCCAAATTCACATTTTTGCGGGAAATTCGTTATAACATTTACAAATATCAACCGATTTCAATTCTGCCACTTGCATCGGCTAAAGCTCGTCAGGGTACATAGAAAAAGTGCATTGTGAATGTTATTGGTCATATCAGAGTGCCCCAAAATGTTGAAAATGTGTTATTTCCTAATACACATTTTTGCGATTTTAGCTAATAAAAACGGTACCGACATGCTACCAAATGCGTTAAAAATGGTCGCGCCCATGATATGTTGGTCTGTAAAAAAGATTAAAACGATTTATCGTTCTCGCCTGCGTCACGAAGAAATTTACCGAAAATATGCTCTAAGCCGTTGAATGGAGCTTATTTTCGGTAAATTTGTTATAACATTTACAAATCTCAACCGATTTCAATTCTGCGACTTGCATCGGCTAAAGCTCTTTAAGGCGCATAGAAAAAGTGCATTCTGTACGTTATGTGTCATATCAGAGTACCGCAAAATGATGAATATGTGTTATTTCCAAATTCACATTTTTGCGGTAAATTCGTTATAACATTTACAAATATCAACCGATTTCAATTCTGCCACTTGCATCGGCTAAAGCTCGTCAGGGTACATATAAAAAGTGCATTGTGAATGTTATTGGTCATATCGGAGTGCCCCAAAATGTTGAAAATGTGTTATTTCATAATACACATTTCTGCGATTTTAGCTAATAAAAACGGTACCGACATGCTACCAAATGCGTTAAAAATGGTCGCGCCCATGATATGTTGGTCTGTAAAAAAGATTAAAACGATTTATCGTTCTCGCCTGCGTCACGAAGAAATTTACCGAAAATATGCTCTAAGCCGTTGAATGGAGCTTATTTTCGGTAAATTTGTTATAACATTTACAAATCTCAACCGATTTCAATTCTGCGACTTGCATCGGCTAAAGCTCTTTAAGGCGCATAGAAAAAGTGCATTCTGTACGTTATGTGTCATATCAGAGTACCGCAAAATGATGAATATGTGTTATTTCCAAATTCACATTTTGCGGTAAATTCGTTATAACATTTACAAATATCAACCGATTTCAATTCTGCCACTTGCATCGGCTAAAGCTCGTCAGGGTACATAGAAAAAAGTGCATTGTGAATGTTATTGGTCATATCAGAGTGCCCCAAAATGTTGAAAATGTGTTATTTCCTAATACACATTTATGCGATTTTAGCTAATAAAAACGGTACCGACATGCTACCAAATGCGTTAAAAATGGTCGCGCCCATGATATGTTGGTCTGTAAAAAAGATTACAACGATTTATCGTTCTCGCCTGCGTCACGAAGAAATTTACCGAAAATATGCTCTAAGCCGTTGAATGGAGCTTATTTTCGGTAAATTTGTTATAACATTTACAAATCTCAACCGATTTCAATTCTGCGACTTGCATCGGCTAAAGCTCTTTAAGGCGCATAGAAAAAGTGCATTCTGTACGTTATTTGTCATATCAGAGTACCCCAAAATCATGAATATGTGTTATTTCCAAATTCACATTTTTGCGGGAAATTCGTTATAACATTTACAAATATCAACCGATTTCAATTCTGCCACTTGCATCGGCTAAAGCTCGTCAGGGTACATAGAAAAAGTGCATTGTGAATGTTATTGGTCATATCAGAGTGCCCCAAAATGTTGAAAATGTGTTATTTCCTAATACACATTTTTGCGATTTTAGCTAATAAAAACGGTACCGACATGCTACCAAATGCGTTAAAAATGGTCGCGCCCATGATATGTTGGTCTGTAAAAAAGATTAAAACGATTTATCGTTCTCGCCTGCGTCACGAAGAAATTTACCGAAAATATGCTCTAAGCCGTTGAATGGAGCTTATTTTCGGTAAATTTGTTATAACATTTACAAATCTCAACCGATTTCAATTCTGCGACTTGCATCGGCTAAAGCTCTTTAAGGCGCATAGAAAAAGTGCATTCTGTACGTTATTTGTCATATCAGAGTACCCCAAAATGATGAATATGTGTTATTTCCAAATTCACATTTTTGCGGTAAATTCGTTATAACATTTACAAATATCAACCGATTTCAATTCTACCACTTGCATCGGCTAAAGCTCGTCAGGGGTACATAGAAAAAGTGCATTGTGAATGTTATTGGTCATATCAGAGTGCCCCAAAATGTTGAAAAATGTGTTATTTCCTAATACACATTTTTGCGATTTTAGCTAATAAAATCGGTACCGACATGCTACCAAATGCGTTAAAAATGGTCGCGCCCATGATATGTTGGTCTGTAAAAAAGATTAAAACGATTTATCGTTCTCGCCTGCGTCACGAAGAAATTTACCGAAAATATGCTCTAAGCCGTTGAATGGAGCTTATTTCCGGTAAATTTGTTATAACATTTACAAATCTCAACCGATTTCAATTCTGCGACTTGCATCGGCTAAAGCTCTTTAAGGCGCATAGAAAAAGTGCATTCTGTACGTTATTTGTCATATCAGAGTACCCCAAAATGATGAATATGTGTTATTTCCAAATTCACATTTTTGCGGTAAATTCGTTATAACATTTACAAATATCAACCGATTTCAATTCTGCCACTTGCATCGGCTAAAGCTCGTCAGGGTACATAGAAAAAGTGCATTGTGAATGTTATTGGTCATATCAGAGTGCCCCAAAATGTTGAAAATGTGTTATTTCCTAATACACATTTTTGCGATTTTAGCTAATAAAAACGGTACCGACATGCTACCAAATGCGTTAAAAATGCGTTACCAAATGCGTTAAAAATGGTCGCGCCCATGATATGTTGGTCTGTAAAAAAGATTAAAACGATTTATCGTTCTCGCCTGCGTCACGAAGAAATTTACCGAAAATATGCTCTAAGCCGTTGAATGGAGCTTATTTTCGGTAAATTTGTTATAACATTTACAAATCTCAACCGATTTCAATTCTGCGACTTGCATCGGCTAAAGCTCTTTAAGGCGCATAGAAAAAGTGCATTATGTACGTTATTTGTCATATCAGAGTACCCCAAAATGATGAATATGTGTTATTTCCAAATTCACATTTTTGCGGTAAATTCGTTATAACATTTACAAATATCAACCGATTTCAATTCTGCCACTTGCATCGGCTAAAGCTCGTCAGGATACATAGAAAAAGTGCATTGTGAATGTTATTGGTCATATCAGAGTGCCCCAAAATGTTGAAAATGTGTTATTTCATAATACACATTTCTGCGATTTTAGCTAATAAAAACGGTACCGACATGCTACCAAATGCGTTAAAAATGGTCGCGCCCATGATATGTTGGTCTGTAAAAAAGATTAAAACGATTTATCGTTCTCGCCTGCGTCACGAAGAAATTTACCGAAAATATGCTCTAAGCCGTTGAATGGAGCTTATTTTCGGTAAATTTGTTATAACATTTACAAATCTCAACCGATTTCAATTCTGCGACTTGCATCGGCTAAAGCTCTTTAAGGCGCATAGAAAAAGTGCATTCTGTACGTTATTTGTCATATCAGAGTACCGCAAAATGATGAATATGTGTTATTTCCAAATTCACATTTTTGCGGTAAATTCGTTATAACATTTACAAATATCAACCGATTTCAATTCTGCCACTTGCATCGGCTAAAGCTCGTCAGGGTACATAGAAAAAGTGCATTGTGAATGTTATTGGTCATATCAGAGTGCCCCAAAATGTTGAAAATGTGTTATTTCCTAATACACATTTTTGCGATTTTAGCTAATAAAAACGGTACCGACATGCTACCAAATGCGTTAAAAATGGTCGCGCCCATGATATGTTGGTCTGTAAAAAAGATTACAACGATTTATCGTTCTCGCCTGCGTCACGAAGAAATTTACCGAAAATATGCTCTAAGCCGTTGAATGGAGCTTATTTTCGGTAAATTTGTTATAACATTTACAAATCTCAGCCGATTTCAATTCTGCGACTTGCATCGGCTAAAGCTCTTTAAGGCGCATAGAAAAAGTGCATTCTGTACGTTATTTGTCATATCAGAGTACCCCAAAATGATGAATATGTGTTATTTCCAAATTGACATTTTTGCGGTAAATTCGTTATAACATTTACAAATATCAACCGATTTCAATTCTGCCACTTGCATCGGCTAAAGCTCGTCAGGGTACATAGAAAAAGTGCATTGTGAATGTTATTGGTCATATCAGAGTGCCCCAAAATGTTGAAAATGTGTTATTTCCTAATACACATTTTTGCGATTTTAGCTAATAAAAACGGTACCGACATGCTACCAAATGCGTTAAAAATGGTCGCGCCCATGATATGTTGGTCTGTAAAAAAAGATTAAAACGATTTATCGTTCTCGCCTGCGTCACGAAGAAATTTACCGAAAATATGCTCTAAGCCGTTGAATGGAGCTTATTTCCGGTAAATTTGTTATAACATTTACAAATCTCAACCGATTTCAATTCTGCGACTTGCATCGGCTAAAGCTCTTTAAGGCGCATAGAAAAAGTGCATTCTGTACGTTATTTGTCATATCAGAGTACCCCAAAATGATGAATATGTGTTATTTCCAAATTCACATTTTTGCGGTAAATTCGTTATAACATTTACAAATATCAACCGATTTCAATTCTGCCACTTGCATCGGCTAAAGCTCGTCAGGGTACATAGAAAAAGTGCATTGTGAATGTTATTGGTCATATCAGAGTGCCCCAAAATGTTGAAAATGTGTTATTTCCTAATACACATTTTTGCGATTTTAGCTAATAAAAACGGTACCGACATGCTACCAAATGCGTTAAAAATGCGTTACCAAATGCGTTAAAAATGGTCGCGCCCATGATATGTTGGTCTGTAAAAAAGATTAAAACGATTTATCGTTCTCGCCTGCGTCACGAAGAAATTTACCGAAAATATGCTCTAAGCCGTTGAATGGAGCTTATTTTCGGTAAATTTGTTATAACATTTACAAATCTCAACCGATTTCAATTCTGCGACTTGCATCGGCTAAAGCTCTTTAAGGCGCATAGAAAAAGTGCATTATGTACGTTATTTGTCATATCAGAGTACCCCAAAATGATGAATATGTGTTATTTCCAAATTCACATTTTTGCGGTAAATTCGTTATAACATTTACAAATATCAACCGATTTCAATTCTGCCACTTGCATCGGCTAAAGCTCGTCAGGATACATAGAAAAAGTGCATTGTGAATGTTATTGGTCATATCAGAGTGCCCCCAAAATGTTGAAAATGTGTTATTTCATAATACACATTTCTGCGATTTTAGCTAATAAAAACGGTACCGACATGCTACCAAATGCGTTAAAAATGGTCGCGCCCATGATATGTTGGTCTGTAAAAAAGATTAAAACGATTTATCGTTCTCGCCTGCGTCACGAAGAAATTTACCGAAAATATGCTCTAAGCCGTTGAATGGAGCTTATTTTCGGTAAATTTGTTATAACATTTACAAATCTCAACCGATTTCAATTCTGCGACTTGCATCGGCTAAAGCTCTTTAAGGCGCATAGAAAAAGTGCATTCTGTACGTTATTTGTCATATCAGAGTACCGCAAAATGATGAATATGTGTTATTTCCAAATTCACATTTTTGCGGTAAATTCGTTATAACATTTACAAATATCAACCGATTTCAATTCTGCCACTTGCATCGGCTAAAGCTCGTCAGGGTACATAGAAAAAGTGCATTGTGAATGTTATTGGTCATATCAGAGTGCCCCAAAATGTTGAAAATGTGTTATTTCCTAATACACATTTTTGCGATTTTAGCTAATAAAAACGGTACCGACATGCTACCAAATGCGTTAAAAATGGTCGCGCCCATGATATGTTGGTCTGTAAAAAAGATTACAACGATTTATCGTTCTCGCCTGCGTCACGAAGAAATTTACCGAAAATATGCTCTAAGCCGTTGAATGGAGCTTATTTTCGGGTAAATTTGTTATAACATTTACAAATCTCAGCCGATTTCAATTCTGCGACTTGCATCGGCTAAAGCTCTTTAAGGCGCATAGAAAAAGTGCATTCTGTACGTTATTTGTCATATCAGAGTACCCCAAAATGATGAATATGTGTTATTTCCAAATTGACATTTTTGCGGTAAATTCGTTATAACATTTACAAATATCAACCGATTTCAATTCTGCCACTTGCATCGGCTAAAGCTCGTCAGGGTACATAGAAAAAGTGCATTGTGAATGTTATTGGTCATATCAGAGTGCCCCAAAATGTTGAAAATGTGTTATTTCCTAATACACATTTTTGCGATTTTAGCTAATAAAAACGGTACCGACATGCTACCAAATGCGTTAAAAATGGTCGCGCCCATGATATGTTGGTCTGTAAAAAAGATTCAAACGATTTATCGTTCTCGCCTGCGTCACGAAGAAATTTACCGAAAATATGCTCTAAGCCGTTGAATGGAGCTTATTTCCGGTAAATTTGTTATAACATTTACAAATCTCAACCGATTTCAATTCTGCGACTTGCATCGGCTAAAGCTCTTTAAGGCGCATAGAAAAAGTGCATTCTGTACGTTATTTGTCATATCAGAGTACCCCAAAATGATGAATATGTGTTATTTCCAAATTCACATTTTTGCGGTAAATTCGTTATAACATTTACAAATATCAACCGATTTCAATTCTGCCACTTGCATCGGCTAAAGCTCGTCAGGGTACATAGAAAAAGTGCATTGTGAATGTTATTGGTCATATCAGAGTGCCCCAAAATGTTGAAAATGTGTTATTTCCTAATACACATTTTTGCGATTTTAGCTAATAAAAA
>CATORJ010000163.1:0-23891 GCA_951805005.1 Othius punctulatus | reverse complement strand
GTGAATGGAGCTTATTTTCGGTAAATTTGTTATAACATTTACAAATCTCAACCGATTTCAATTCTGCGACTTGCATCGGCTAAAGCTCTTTAAGGCGCATAGAAAAAGTGCATTCTGTACGTTATTTGTCATATCAGAGTACCCAAAATGATGAATATGTGTTATTTCCAATTCACATTTTTGCGGTAATTCGTTATAACATTTACAAATATCAACCGATTTCAATTCTGCCACTTGCATCGGCTAAAGCTCGTCAGGGTACATAGAAAAAGTGCATTGTGAATGTTATTGGTCATATCAGAGTGCCCAAAATGTTGAAAATGTGTTATTTCCTAATACACATTTTTGCGATTTTAGCTAATAAAAACGGTACCGACATGCTACCAAATGCGTTAAAAATGGTCGCGCCCATGATATGTTGGTCTGTAAAAAAGATTAAAACGATTTATCGTTCTCGCCTGCGTCACGAAGAAATTTACCGAAAATATGCTCTAAGCCGTTGAATGGAGCTTATTTTCGGTAAATTTGTTATATACATTTACAAATCTCAACCGATTTCAATTCTGCGACTTGCATCGGCTAAAGCTCTTAAGGCGCATTGAAAAAGTGCATTCTGTACGTTATTTGTCATATCAGAGTACCCCAAAATGATGAATATGTGTTATTTCCAAATTCACATTTTTGCGGTAAATTCGTTATAACATTTACAAATATCAACCGATTTCAATTCTGCCACTTGCATCGGCTAAAGCTCGTCAGGGTACATAGAAAAAGTGCATTGTGAATGTTATTGGTCATATCAGAGTGCCCCAAAATGTTGAAAATGTGTTATTTCCTAATACACATTTTGCGATTTTAGCTAATAAAAACGGTACCGACATGCTACCAAATGCGTTAAAAATGGTCGCGCCCATGATATGTTGGTCTGTAAAAAAGATAAAACGATTTATCGTTCTCAGCCTGCGTCACGAAGAAATTTACCGAAAATATGCTCTAAGCCGTTGAATGGAGCTTATTTTCGGTAAATTTGTTATAACATTTACAAATCTCAACCGATTTCAATTCTGCGACTTGCATCGGCTAAAGCTCTTTAAGGCGCATAGAAAAAGTGCATTCTGTACGTTATTTGTCATATCAGAGTACCCCAAAATGATGAATATGTGTTATTTCCAAATTCACATTTTTGCGGTAAATTCGTTATAACATTTACAAATATCAACCGATTTCATTCTGCCACTTGCATCGGCTAAAGCTCGTCAGGGTAGATAGAAAAAGTGCATTGTGAATGTTATTGGTCATATCAGAGTGCCCCAAAATGTTGAAAATGTGTTATTTCCTAATACACATTTTTGCGAATTTAGCTAATAAAAACGGTACCGACATGCTACAAATGCGTTAAAAATGGTCGCGCCCATGTTATGTTGGTCTGTAAAAAAGATTAAAACGATTTATCGTTCTCGCCTGCGTCACGAAGAAATTTACCGAAAATATGCTCTAAGCCGTTGAATGGAGCTTATTTTCGGTAAATTTGTTATAACATTTACAAATCTCAACCGATTTCAATTCTGCGACTTGCATCGGCTAAAGCTCTTTAAGGCGCATAGAAAAAGTGCATTCTGTACGTTATTTGTCATATCAGAGTACCCCAAAATGATGAATATGTGTTATTTCCAAATTCACATTTTTGCGGTAAATTCGTTATAACATTTACAAATATCAACCGATTTCAATTCTGCCACTTGCATCGGCTAAAGCTCGTCAGGGTACATAGAAAAAGTGCATTGTGAATGTTATTGGTCATATCAGAGTGCCCCAAAATGTTGAAAATGTGTTATTTCCTAATACACATTTTTGCGATTTTAGCTAATAAAAACGGTACCGACATGCTACCAAATGCGTTAAAAATGGTCGCGCCCATGATATGTTGGTCTGTAAAAAAGATTAAAACGATTTATCGTTCTCGCCTGCGTCACGAAGAAATTTACCGAAAATATGCTCTAAGCCGTTGAATGGAGCTTATTTTCGGTAAATTTGTTATAACATTTACAAATCTCAACCATTTCAATTCTGCGACTTGCATCGGCTAAAGCTCTTTAAGGCGCATTGAAAAAGTGCATTCTGTACGTTATTTGTCATATCAGAGTACCCAAAATGATGAATATGTGTTATTTCCAATTCACATTTTTGCGGTAAATTCGTTATAACATTTACAAATATCAACCGATTTCAATTCTGCCACTTGCATCGCTAAAGCTCGTCAGGGTACATAGAAAAAGTGCATTGTGAATGTTATTGGTCATATCAGAGTGCCCCAAAATGTTGAAAATGTGTTATTTCCTAATACACATTTTTGCGATTTTAGCTAATAAAAACGGTACCGACATGCTACCAAATGCGTTTAAAAATGGTCGCGCCCATGATATGTTGGTCTGTAAAAAAGATTAAAACGATTTATCGTTCTCGCCTGCGTCACGAAGAAATTTACCGAAAATATGCTCTAAGCCGTTGAATGGAGCTTATTTTCGGTAAATTTGTTATAACATTTACAAATCTCAACCGATTTTCAATTCTGCGACTTGCATCGGCTAAAGCTCTTTAAGGCGCATAGAAAAAGTGCATTCTGTACGTTATTTGTCATATCAGAGTACCCCCAAAATGATGAATATGTGTTATTTCCAAATTCACATTTTTGCGGTAAATTCGTTATAACATTTACAAATATCAACCGATTTCAATTCTGCCACTTGCATCGGCTAAAGCTCGTCAGGGTAGATAGAAAAAGTGCATTGTGAATGTTATTGGTCATATCAGAGTGCCCAAAATGTTGAAAATGTGTTATTTCCTAATACACATTTTTGCGAATTTAGCTAATAAAAACGGTACCGACATGCTACCAAATGCGTTAAAAATGGTCGCGCCCATGATATGTTGGTCTGTAAAAAAGATTAAAACGATTTATCGTTCTCGCCTGCGTCACGAAGAAATTTACCGAAAATATGCTCTAAGCCGTTGAATGGAGCTTATTTTCGGTAAATTTGTTATAACATTTACAAATCTCAACCGATTTCAATTCTGCGACTTGCATCGGCTAAAGCTCTTTAAGGCGCATAGAAAAAGTGCATTCTGTACGTTATGTGTCATATCAGAGTACCCCAAAATGATGAATATGTGTTATTTCCAAATTCACATTTTTGCGGTAAATTCGTTATAACATTTACAAATATCAACCGATTTCAATTCTGCCACTTGCATCGGCTAAAGCTCGTCAGGGTACATAGAAAAAGTGCATTGTGAATGTTATTGGTCATATCAGAGTGCCCCAAAATGTTGAAAATGTGTTATTTCCTAATACACATTTTTGCGATTTTAGCTAATAAAAACGGTACCGACATGCGACCAAATGCGTTAAAAATGGTCGCGCCCATGATATGTTGGTCTGTAAAAAAGATTAAAACGATTTTATCGTTCTCGCCTGCGTCACGAAGAAATTTACCGAAATATGCTCTAAGCCGTTGAATGGAGCTTATTTTCGGTAAATTTGTTATAACATTTACAAATCTCAACCGATTTCAATTCTGCGACTTGCATCGGCTAAAGCTCTTTAAGGCGCATTGAAAAAGTGCATTCTGTACGTTATTTGTCATATCAGAGTACCCAAAATGATGAATATGTGTTATTTCCAAATTCACATTTTTGCGGTAAATTCGTTATAACATTTACAAATATCAACCGATTTCAATTCTGCCACTTGCATCGGCTAAAGCTCGTCAGGGTACATAGAAAAAGTGCATTGTGAATGTTATTGGTCATATCAGAGTGCCCCAAAATGTTGAAAATGTGTTATTTCCTAATACACATTTTTGCGATTTAGCTAATAAAAACGGTACCGACATGCTACCAAATGCGTTAAAATGGTCGCGCCCATGATATGTTGGTCTGTAAAAAAGATTAAAACGATTTATCGTTCTCGCCTGCGTCACGAAGAAATTTACCGAAAATATGCTCTAAGCCGTTGAATGGAGCTTATTTTCGGTAAATTTGTTATAACATTTACAAATCTCAACCGATTTCAATTCTGCGACTTGCATCGGCTAAAGCTCTTTAAGGCGCATAGAAAAAGTGCATTCTGTACGTTATTTGTCATATCAGAGTACCCAAAATGATGAATATGTGTTATTTCCAAATTCACATTTTTGCGGTAAATTCGTTATAACATTTACAAATATCAACCGATTTCAATTCTGCCACTTGCATCGGCTAAAGCTCGTCAGGGTACATAGAAAAAGTGCATTGTGAATGTTATTGGTCATATCAGAGTGCCCCAAAATGTTGAAAATGTGTTATTTCCTAATACACATTTTTGCGATTTTAGCTAATAAAAACGGTACCGACATGCTACCAAATGCGTTAAAAATGGTCGCGCCCATGATATGTTGGTCTGTAAAAAAGATTAAAACGATTTATCGTTCTCGCCTGCGTCACGAAGAAATTTACCGAAAATATGCTCTAAGCCGTTGAATGGAGCTTATTTTCGGTAAATTTGTTATAACATTTACAAATCTCAACCGATTTCAATTCTGCGACTTGCATCGGCTAAAGCTCTTTAAGGCGCATTGAAAAAGTGCATTCTGTACGTTATTTGTCATATCAGAGTACCCCAAAATGATGAATATGTGTTATTTCCAAATTCACATTTTTGCGGTAAATTCGTTATAACATTTACAAATATCAACCGATTTCAATTCTGCCAGTTGCATCGGCTAAAGCTCGTCAGGGTACATAGAAAAAGTGCATTGTGAATGTTATTGGTCATATCAGAGTGCCCCAAAATGTTGAAAATGTGTTATTTCCTAATACACATTTTGCGATTTTAGCTAATAAAAACGGTACCGACATGCTACCAAATGCGTTAAAAATGGTCGCGCCCATGATATGTTGGTCTGTAAAAAAGATTAAAACGATTTATCGTTCTCGCCTGCGTCACGAAGAAATTTACGAAAATATGCTCTAAGCCGTTGAATGGAGCTTATTTTCGGTAAATTTGTTATAACATTTACAAATCTCAACCGATTTCAATTTCTGCGACTTGCATCGGCTAAAGCTCTTTAAGGCGCATAGAAAAAGTGCATTCTGTACGTTATTTGTCATATCAGAGTACCCCAAAATGATGAATATGTGTTATTTCCAAATTCACATTTTTGCGGTAAATTCGTTATAACATTTACAAATATCAACCGATTTCAATTCTGCCACTTGCATCGGCTAAAGCTCGTCAGGGTACATAGAAAAAGTGCATTGTGAATGTTATTGGTCATATCAGAGTGCCCCAAAATGTTGAAAATGTGTTATTTGCTAATACACATTTTTGCGATTTTAGCTAATAAAAACGGTACCGACATGCTACCAAATGCGTTAAAAATGGTCGCGCCCATGATATGTTGGTCTGTAAAAAAGATTAAAACGATTTATCGTTCTCGCCTGCGTCACGAAGAAATTTACCGAAAATATGCTCTAAGCCGTTGAATGGAGCTTATTTTCGGTAAATTTGTTTATAACATTTACAAATCTCAACCGATTTCAATTCTGCGACTTGCATCGGCTAAAGCTCTTTAAGGCGCATAGAAAAAGTGCATTCTGTACGTTATTTGTCATATCAGAGTACCCCAAAATGATGAATATGTGTTATTTCCAAATTCACATTTTTGCGGTAAATTCGTTATAACATTTACAAATATCAACCGATTTCAATTCTGCCACTTGCATCGGCTAAAGCTCGTCAGGGTACATAGAAAAAGTGCATTGTGAATGTTATTGGTCATATCAGAGTGCCCCAAAATGTTGAAAATGTGTTATTTCCTAATACACATTTTTGCGATTTTAGCTAATAAAAACGGTACCGACATGCTACCAAATGCGTTAAAAATGGTCGCGCCCATGATATGTTGGTCTGTAAAAAAGATTAAAACGATTTATCGTTCTCGCCTGCGTCACGAAGAAATTTACCGAAAATATGCCTCTAAGCCGTTGAATGGAGCTTATTTTCGGTAAATTTGTTATAACATTTACAATTCTCAACCGATTTCAATTCTGCGACTTGCATCGGCTAAAGCTCTTTAAGGCGCATTGAAAAAGTGCATTCTGTACGTTATTTGTCATATCAGAGTACCCCAAAATGATGAATATGTGTTATTTCCAAATTCACATTTTTGCGGTAAATTCGTTATAACATTTACAAATATCAACCGATTTCAATTCTGCCACTTGCATCGGCTAAAGCTCGTCAGGGTACATAGAAAAAGTGCATTGTGAATGTTATTGGTCATATCAGAGTGCCCCAAAATGTTGAAAATGTGTTATTTCCTAATACACATTTTTGCGATTTTAGCTAATAAAACGGTACCGACATGCTACCAAATGCGTTAAAAATGGTCGCGCCCCATGATATGTTGGTCTGTAAAAAATATTAAAACGATTTATCGTTCTCGCCTGCGTCACGAAGAAATTTACCGAAAATATGCTCTAAGCCGTTGAATGGAGCTTATTTTCGGTAAATTTGTTATAACATTTACAAATCTCAACCGATTTCAATTCTGCGACTTGCATCGGCTAAAGCTCTTTAAGGCGCATAGAAAAAGTGCATTCTGTACGTTATTTGTCATATCAGAGTACCCCAAAATGATGAATATGTGTTATTTCCAAATTCACATTTTTGCGGTAAATTCGTTATAACATTTACAAATATCAACCGATTTCAATTCTGCCACTTGCATCGGCTAAAGCTCGTCAGGGTACATAGAAAAAGTGCATTGTGAATATTATTGGTCATATCAGAGTGCCCCAAAATGTTGAAAATGTGTTATTTCCTAATACACATTTTTTGCGATTTTAGCTAATAAAAAACGGAACCGACATGCTACCAAATGCGTTAAAAATGGTCGCGCCCATGATATGTTGGTCTGTAAAAAAGATTAAAACGATTTATCGTTCTCGCCTGCGTCACGAAGAAATTTACCGAAAATATGCTCTAAGCCGTTGAATGGAGCTATTTTCGGTAAATTTGTTATAACATTTACAAATCTCAACCGATTTCAATTCTGCGACTTGCATCGGCTAAAGCTCTTTAAGGCGCATAGAAAAAGTGCATTCTGTACGTTATTTGTCATATCAGAGTACCCCCAAAATGATGAATATGTGTTATTTCCAAATTCACATTTTTGCGGGTAAATTCGTTATAACATTTACAAATATCAACCGATTTCAATTTCTGCCACTTGCATCGGCTAAAGCTCGTCAGGGTACATAGAAAAAGTGCATTGTGGAATGTTATTGGTCATATCAGAGTGCCCCAAAATGTTGAAAATGTGTTATTTCCTAATACACATTTTTGCGATTTTAGCTAATAAAAACGGTACCGACATGCTACCAAATGCGTTAAAAATGGTCGCGCCCATGATATGTTGGTCTGTAAAAAAAATTAAAACGATTTTATCGTTCTCGCCTGCGTCACGAAGAAATTTACCGAAAATATGCTCTAAGCCGTTGAATGGAGCTTATTTTCGGTAAATTTGTTATAACATTTACAAATCTCAACCAATTTCAATTCTGCGACTTGCATCGGCTAAAGCTCTTTAAGGCGCATTGAAAAAGTGCATTCTGTACGTTATTTGTCATATCAGAGTACCCAAAATGATGAATATGTGTTATTTCCAAATTCACATTTTTGCGGTAAATTCGTTATAACATTTACAAATATCAACCGATTTCAATTCTGCCACTTGCATCGGCTAAAGCTCGTCAGGGTACATAGAAAAAGTGCATTGTGAATGTTATTGGTCATATCAGAGTGCCCCAAAATGTTGAAAATGTGTTATTTCCTAATACACATTTTTGCGATTTTAGCTAATAAAAACGGGTACCGACATGCTACCAAATGCGTTAAAAATGGTCGCGCCCATGATATGTTGGTCTGTAAAAAAGATTAAAACGATTTATCGTTCTCGCCTGCGTCACGAAGAAATTTACCGAAAATATGCTCTAAGCCGTTGAATGGAGCTTATTTCCGGTAAATTTGTTATAACATTTACAAATCTCAACCGATTTCAATTCTGCGACTTGCATCGGCTAAAGCTCTTTAAGGCGCATAGAAAAAAGTGCATTCTGTTATTTCCGTTATTTGTCATATCAGAGTACCCCAAAATGATGAATATGTGTTATTTCCAAATTCACATTTTTGCGGTAAATTCGTTATAACATTTACAAATATCAACCGATTTCAATTCTGCCACTTGCATCGGCTAAAGCTCGTCAGGGTACATAGAAAAAGTGCATTGTGAATGTTATTGGTCATATCAGAGTGCCCCAAAATGTTGAAAATGTGTTATTTCCTAATACACATTTTTGCGATTTTAGCTAATAAAAACGGCACCGACATGCTACCAAATGCGTTAAAAATGGTCGCGCCCATGATATGTTGGTCTGTAAAAAAGATTAAAACGATTATCGTTCTCCGCCTGCGTCACGAAAGAAATTTACCGAAAATATGCTCTAAGCCCGTTGAATGGAGCTTATTTTCGGTAAATTTGTTATAACATTTACAAATCTCAACCCGATTTCAATTCTGCGACTTGCATCGGCTAAAGCTCTTTAAGGCGCATAGAAAAAAGTGCATTCTTGTACGTTATTTGTCATATCAGAGTACCCCCAAAATGATGAATATGTGTTATTTCCAAATTCACATTTTTGCGGTAAATTCGTTATAACATTTACAAATATCAACCGATTTCAATTCTGCCACTTGCATCGGCTAAAGCTCGTCAGGGTACATAGAAAAAGTGCATTGTGAATGTTATTGGTCATATCAGAGTGCCCCAAAATGTTGAAAAATGTGTTATTTCCTAATACACATTTTTGCGATTTTAGCTAATAAAAAACGGTACCGACATGCTACCAAATGCGTTAAAAATGGTCGCGCCCATGATATGTTGGTCTGTAAAAAAAGATTAAAACGATTTATCGTTCTCGCCTGCGTCCACGAAGAAATTTACCGAAAATATGCTCTAAGCCGTTGAATGGAGCTTATTTTCGGTAAATTTGTTATAACATTTACAAATCTCAACCGATTTCAATTCTGCGACTTGCATCGGCTAAAGCTCTTTAAGGCGCATTGAAAAAGTGCATTCTGTACGTTATTTGTCATATCAGAGTACCCCAAAATGATGAATATGTGTTATTTCCAAATTCACATTTTTGCGGTAAATTCGTTATAACATTTACAAATATCAACCGATTTCAATTCTGCCAGTTGCATCGGCTAAAGCTCGTCAGGGGTACATAGAAAAAGTGCATTGTGAATGTTATTGGTCATATCAGAGTGCCCCAAAATGTTTGAAAATGTGTTATTTCCTAATACACATTTTTGCGATTTTAGCTAATAAAAAACGGTACCGACATGCTACCAAATGCGTTAAAAATGGTCGCGCCCATGATATGTTGGTCTGTAAAAAAGATTAAAACGATTTATCGTTCTCGCCTGCGTCACGAAGAAATTACCGAAAATATGCTCTAAGCCGTTGAATGGAGCTTATTTTCGGTAAATTTGTTATAACATTTACAAATCTCAACCGATTTCAATTCTGCGACTTGCATCGGCTAAAGCTCTTAAGGCGCATAGAAAAAGTGCATTCTGTACCGTTATTTGTCATATCAGAGTACCCCAAAATGATGAATATGTGTTATTTCCAAATTCACATTTTTGCGGTAAATTCGTTATAACATTTACAAATATCAACCGATTTCATTTCTGCCACTTGCATCGGCTAAAGCTCGTCAGGGTACATAGAAAAAGTGCATTGTGAATGTTATTGGTCATATCAGAGTGCCCCAAAATGTTGAAAATGTGTTATTTCCTAATACACATTTTTGCGATTTTAGCTAATAAAAACGGTACCGACATGCTACCAAATGCGTTAAAAATGGTCGCGCCCATGATATGTTGGTCTGTAAAAAAGATTAAAACGATTTATCGTTCTCGCCTGCGTCACGAAGAAATTTACCGAAAATATGCTCTAAGCCGTTGAATGGAGCTTATTTTCGGTAAATTTGTTATAACATTTACAAATCTCAACCGATTTCAATTCTGCGACTTGCATCGGCTAAAGCTCTTTAAGGCGCATTGAAAAAGTGCATTCTGTACGTTATTTGTCATATCAGAGTACTCCAAAATGATGAATATGTGTTATTTCCAAATTCACATTTTTGCGGTAAATTCGTTATAACATTTACAAATATCAACCGATTTCAATTCTGCCACTTGCATCGGCTAAAGCTCGTCAGGGTACATAGAAAAAGTGCATTGTGAATGTTATTGGTCATATCAGAGTGCCCCAAAATGTTGAAAATGTGTTGTTTCCTAATACACATTTTTGTGATTTTAGCTAATAAAAACGGTACCGACATGCTACCAAATGCGTTAAAAATGGTCGCGCCCGTGATATGTTGGTCTGTAAAAAAGATTAAAACGATTTATCGTTCTCGCCTGCGTCACGAAGAAATTTACCGAAAATATGCTCTAAGCCGTTGAATGGAGCTTATTTTCGGTAAATTTGTTATAACATTTACAAATCTCAACCGATTTCAATTCTGCGACTTGCATCGGCTAAAGCTCTTTAAGGCGCATAGAAAAAGTGCATTCTGTACGTTATTTGTCATATCAGAGTACCCCAAAATGATGAATATGTGTTATTTCCAAATTCACATTTTTGCGGTAAATTCGTTATAACATTTACAAATATCAACCGATTTCAATTCTGCCACTTGCATCGGCTAAAGCTCGTCAGGGTACATAGAAAAAGTGCATTGTGAATGTTATTGGTCATATCAGAGTGCCCCAAAATGTTGAAAATGTGTTATTTCCTAATACACATTTTTGCGATTTTAGCTAATAAAAACGGTACCGACATGCTACCAAATGCGTTAAAAATGGTCGCGCCCATGATATGTTGGTCTGTAAAAAAGATTAAAACGATTTATCGTTCTCGCCTGCGTCACGAAGAAATTTACCGAAAATATGCTCTAAGCCGTTGAATGGAGCTTATTTTCGGTAAATTTGTTATAACATTTACAAATCTCAACCAATTTCAATTCTGCGACTTGCATCGGCTAAAGCTCTTTAAGGCGCATTGAAAAAGTGCATTCTGTACGTTATTTGTCATATCAGAGTACCCCAAAATGATGAATATGTGTTATTTCCAAATTCACATTTTTGCGGTAAATTCGTTATAACATTTACAAATATCAACCGATTTCAATTCTGCCACTTGCATCGGCTAAAGCTCGTCAGGGTACATAGAAAAAGTGCATTGTGAATGTTATTGGTCATATCAGAGTGCCCCAAAATGTTGAAAATGTGTTATTTCCTAATACACATTTTTGCGATTTTAGCTAATAAAAACGGTACCGACATGCTACCAAATGCGTTAAAAATGGTCGCGCCCATGATATGTTGGTCTGTAAAAAAGATTAAAACGATTTATCGTTCTCGCCTGCGTCACGAAGAAATTTACCGAAAATATGCTCTAAGCCGTTGAATGGAGCTTATTTTCGGTAAATTTGTTATAACATTTACAAATCTCAACCGATTTCAATTCTGCGACTTGCATCGGCTAAAGCTCTTTAAGGCGCATAGAAAAAGTGCATTCTGTACGTTATTTGTCATATCAGAGTACCCCAAAATGATGAATATGTGTTATTTCCAAATTCACATTTTTGCGGTAAATTCGTTATAACATTTACAAATATCAACCGATTTCAATTCTGCCACTTGCATCGGCTAAAGCTCGTCAGGGTACATAGAAAAAGTGCATTGTGAATGTTATTGGTCATATCAGAGTGCCCCAAAATGTTGAAAATGTGTTATTTCCTAATACACATTTTTGCGATTTTAGCTAATAAAAACGGTACCGACATGCTACCAAATGCGTTAAAAATGGTCGCGCCCATGATATGTTGGTCTGTAAAAAAGATTAAAACGATTTATCGTTCTCGCCTGCGTCACGAAGAAATTTACCGAAAATATGCTCTAAGCCGTTGAATGGAGCTTATTTTCGGTAAATTTGTTATAACATTTACAAATCTCAACCGATTTCAATTCTGCGACTTGCATCGGCTAAAGCTCTTTAAGGCGCATTGAAAAAGTGCATTCTGTACGTTATTTGTCATATCAGAGTACCCCAAAATGATGAATATGTGTTATTTCCAAATTCACATTTTTGCGGTAAATTCGTTATAACATTTACAAATATCAACCGATTTCAATTCTGCCACTTGCATCGGCTAAAGCTCGTCAGGGTACATAGAAAAAGTGCATTGTGAATGTTATTGGTCATATCAGAGTGCCCCAAAATGTTGAAAATGTGTTATTTCCTAATACACATTTTTGCGATTTTAGCTAATAAAAACGGCACCGACATGCTACCAAATGCGTTAAAAATGGTCGCGCCCATGATATGTTGGTCTGTAAAAAAGATTAAAACGATTTATCGTTCTCGCCTGCGTCACGAAGAAATTTACCGAAAATATGCTCTAAGCCGTTGAATGGAGCTTATTTTCGGTAAATTTGTTATAACATTTACAAATCTCAACCGATTTCAATTCTGCGACTTGCATCGGCTAAAGCTCTTTAAGGCGCATAGAAAAAGTGCATTCTGTACGTTATTTGTCATATCAGAGTACCCCAAAATGATGAATATGTGTTATTTCCAAATTCACATTTTTGCGGTAAATTCGTTATAACATTTACAAATATCAACCGATTTCAATTCTGCCACTTGCATCGGCTAAAGCTCGTCAGGGTACATAGAAAAAGTGCATTGTGAATGTTATTGGTCATATCAGAGTGCCCCAAAATGTTGAAAATGTGTTATTTCCTAATACACATTTTTGCGATTTTAGCTAATAAAAACGGTACCGACATGCTACCAAATGCGTTAAAAATGGTCGCGCCCATGATATGTTGGTCTGTAAAAAAGATTAAAACGATTTATCGTTCTCGCCTGCGTCACGAAGAAATTTACCGAAAATATGCTCTAAGCCGTTGAATGGAGCTTATTTTCGGTAAATTTGTTATAACATTTACAAATCTCAACCGATTTCAATTCTGCGACTTGCATCGGCTAAAGCTCTTTAAGGCGCATTGAAAAAGTGCATTCTGTACGTTATTTGTCATATCAGAGTACCCCAAAATGATGAATATGTGTTATTTCCAAATTCACATTTTTGCGGTAAATTCGTTATAACATTTACAAATATCAACCGATTTCAATTCTGCCAGTTGCATCGGCTAAAGCTCGTCAGGGTACATAGAAAAAGTGCATTGTGAATGTTATTGGTCATATCAGAGTGCCCCAAAATGTTGAAAATGTGTTATTTCCTAATACACATTTTTGCGATTTTAGCTAATAAAAACGGTACCGACATGCTACCAAATGCGTTAAAAATGGTCGCGCCCATGATATGTTGGTCTGTAAAAAAGATTAAAACGATTTATCGTTCTCGCCTGCGTCACGAAGAAATTTACCGAAAATATGCTCTAAGCCGTTGAATGGAGCTTATTTTCGGTAAATTTGTTATAACATTTACAAATCTCAACCGATTTCAATTCTGCGACTTGCATCGGCTAAAGCTCTTTAAGGCGCATAGAAAAAGTGCATTCTGTACGTTATTTGTCATATCAGAGTACCCCAAAATGATGAATATGTGTTATTTCCAAATTCACATTTTTGCGGTAAATTCGTTATAACATTTACAAATATCAACCGATTTCATTTCTGCCACTTGCATCGGCTAAAGCTCGTCAGGGTACATAGAAAAAGTGCATTGTGAATGTTATTGGTCATATCAGAGTGCCCCAAAATGTTGAAAATGTGTTATTTCCTAATACACATTTTTGCGATTTTAGCTAATAAAAACGGTACCGACATGCTACCAAATGCGTTAAAAATGGTCGCGCCCATGATATGTTGGTCTGTAAAAAAGATTAAAACGATTTATCGTTCTCGCCTGCGTCACGAAGAAATTTACCGAAAATATGCTCTAAGCCGTTGAATGGAGCTTATTTTCGGTAAATTTGTTATAACATTTACAAATCTCAACCGATTTCAATTCTGCGACTTGCATCGGCTAAAGCTCTTTAAGGCGCATAGAAAAAGTGCATTCTGTACGTTATTTGTCATATCAGAGTACCCCAAAATGATGAATATGTGTTATTTCCAAATTCACATTTTTGCGGTAAATTCGTTATAACATTTACAAATATCAACCGATTTCAATTCTGCCACTTGCATCGGCTAAAGCTCGTCAGGGTACATAGAAAAAGTGCATTGTGAATGTTATTGGTCATATCAGAGTGCCCCAAAATGTTGAAAATGTGTTATTTGCTAATACACATTTTTGCGATTTTAGCTAATAAAAACGGTACCGACATGCTACCAAATGCGTTAAAAATGGTCGCGCCCATGATATGTTGGTCTGTAAAAAAGATTAAAACGATTTATCGTTCTCGCCTGCGTCACGAAGAAATTTACCGAAAATATGCTCTAAGCCGTTGAATGGAGCTTATTTTCGGTAAATTTGTTATAACATTTACAAATCTCAACCGATTTCAATTCTGCGACTTGCATCGGCTAAAGCTCTTTAAGGCGCATAGAAAAAGTGCATTCTGTACGTTATTTGTCATATCAGAGTACCCCAAAATGATGAATATGTGTTATTTCCAAATTCACATTTTTGCGGTAAATTCGTTATAACATTTACAAATATCAACCGATTTCAATTCTGCCACTTGCATCGGCTAAAGCTCGTCAGGGTACATAGAAAAAGTGCATTGTGAATGTTATTGGTCATATCAGAGTGCCCCAAAATGTTGAAAATGTGTTATTTCCTAATACACATTTTTGCGATTTTAGCTAATAAAAACGGTACCGACATGCTACCAAATGCGTTAAAAATGGTCGCGCCCATGATATGTTGGTCTGTAAAAAAGATTAAAACGATTTATCGTTCTCGCCTGCGTCACGAAGAAATTTACCGAAAATATGCTCTAAGCCGTTGAATGGAGCTTATTTTCGGTAAATTTGTTATAACATTTACAAATCTCAACCGATTTCAATTCTGCGACTTGCATCGGCTAAAGCTCTTTAAGGCGCATTGAAAAAGTGCATTCTGTACGTTATTTGTCATATCAGAGTACCCCAAAATGATGAATATGTGTTATTTCCAAATTCACATTTTTGCGGTAAATTCGTTATAACATTTACAAATATCAACCGATTTCAATTCTGCCACTTGCATCGGCTAAAGCTCGTCAGGGTACATAGAAAAAGTGCATTGTGAATGTTATTGGTCATATCAGAGTGCCCCAAAATGTTGAAAATGTGTTATTTCCTAATACACATTTTTGCGATTTTAGCTAATAAAAACGGTACCGACATGCTACCAAATGCGTTAAAAATGGTCGCGCCCATGATATGTTGGTCTGTAAAAAAGATTAAAACGATTTATCGTTCTCGCCTGCGTCACGAAGAAATTTACCGAAAATATGCTCTAAGCCGTTGAATGGAGCTTATTTTCGGTAAATTTGTTATAACATTTACAAATCTCAACCGATTTCAATTCTGCGACTTGCATCGGCTAAAGCTCTTTAAGGCGCATAGAAAAAGTGCATTCTGTACGTTATTTGTCATATCAGAGTACCCCAAAATGATGAATATGTGTTATTTCCAAATTCACATTTTTGCGGTAAATTCGTTATAACATTTACAAATATCAACCGATTTCAATTCTGCCACTTGCATCGGCTAAAGCTCGTCAGGGTACATAGAAAAAGTGCATTGTGAATATTATTGGTCATATCAGAGTGCCCCAAAATGTTGAAAATGTGTTATTTCCTAATACACATTTTTGCGATTTTAGCTAATAAAAACGGAACCGACATGCTACCAAATGCGTTAAAAATGGTCGCGCCCATGATATGTTGGTCTGTAAAAAAGATTAAAACGATTTATCGTTCTCGCCTGCGTCACGAAGAAATTTACCGAAAATATGCTCTAAGCCGTTGAATGGAGCTTATTTTCGGTAAATTTGTTATAACATTTACAAATCTCAACCGATTTCAATTCTGCGACTTGCATCGGCTAAAGCTCTTTAAGGCGCATAGAAAAAGTGCATTCTGTACGTTATTTGTCATATCAGAGTACCCCAAAATGATGAATATGTGTTATTTCCAAATTCACATTTTTGCGGTAAATTCGTTATAACATTTACAAATATCAACCGATTTCAATTCTGCCACTTGCATCGGCTAAAGCTCGTCAGGGTACATAGAAAAAGTGCATTGTGAATGTTATTGGTCATATCAGAGTGCCCCAAAATGTTGAAAATGTGTTATTTCCTAATACACATTTTTGCGATTTTAGCTAATAAAAACGGTACCGACATGCTACCAAATGCGTTAAAAATGGTCGCGCCCATGATATGTTGGTCTGTAAAAAAAATTAAAACGATTTATCGTTCTCGCCTGCGTCACGAAGAAATTTACCGAAAATATGCTCTAAGCCGTTGAATGGAGCTTATTTTCGGTAAATTTGTTATAACATTTACAAATCTCAACCAATTTCAATTCTGCGACTTGCATCGGCTAAAGCTCTTTAAGGCGCATTGAAAAAGTGCATTCTGTACGTTATTTGTCATATCAGAGTACCCCAAAATGATGAATATGTGTTATTTCCAAATTCACATTTTTGCGGTAAATTCGTTATAACATTTACAAATATCAACCGATTTCAATTCTGCCACTTGCATCGGCTAAAGCTCGTCAGGGTACATAGAAAAAGTGCATTGTGAATGTTATTGGTCATATCAGAGTGCCCCAAAATGTTGAAAATGTGTTATTTCCTAATACACATTTTTGCGATTTTAGCTAATAAAAACGGTACCGACATGCTACCAAATGCGTTAAAAATGGTCGCGCCCATGATATGTTGGTCTGTAAAAAAGATTAAAACGATTTATCGTTCTCGCCTGCGTCACGAAGAAATTTACCGAAAATATGCTCTAAGCCGTTGAATGGAGCTTATTTTCGGTAAATTTGTTATAACATTTACAAATCTCAACCGATTTCAATTCTGCGACTTGCATCGGCTAAAGCTCTTTAAGGCGCATAGAAAAAGTGCATTCTGTACGTTATTTGTCATATCAGAGTACCCCAAAATGATGAATATGTGTTATTTCCAAATTCACATTTTTGCGGTAAATTCGTTATAACATTTACAAATATCAACCGATTTCAATTCTGCCACTTGCATCGGCTAAAGCTCGTCAGGGTACATAGAAAAAGTGCATTGTGAATGTTATTGGTCATATCAGAGTGCCCCAAAATGTTGAAAATGTGTTATTTCCTAATACACATTTTTGCGATTTTAGCTAATAAAAACGGTACCGACATGCTACCAAATGCGTTAAAAATGGTCGCGCCCATGATATGTTGGTCTGTAAAAAAGATTAAAACGATTTATCGTTCTCGCCTGCGTCACGAAGAAATTTACCGAAAATATGCTCTAAGCCGTTGAATGGAGCTTATTTTCGGTAAATTTGTTATAACATTTACAAATCTCAACCGATTTCAATTCTGCGACTTGCATCGGCTAAAGCTCTTTAAGGCGCATAGAAAAAGTGCATTCTGTACGTTATTTGTCATATCAGAGTACCCCAAAATGATGAATATGTGTTATTTCCAAATTCACATTTTTGCGGTAAATTCGTTATAACATTTACAAATATCAACCGATTTCAATTCTGCCACTTGCATCGGCTAAAGCTCGTCAGGGTACATAGAAAAAGTGCATTGTGAATGTTATTGGTCATATCAGAGTGCCCCAAAATGTTGAAAATGTGTTATTTCCTAATACACATTTTTGCGAATTTAGCTAATAAAAACGGTACCGACATGCTACCAAATGCGTTAAAAAAGGTCGCGCCCATGATATGTTGGTCTGTAAAAAAGATTAAAACGATTTATCGTTCTCGCCTGCGTCACGAAGAAATTTACCGAAAATATGCTCTAAGCCGTTGAATGGAGCTTATTTTCGGTAAATTTGTTATAACATTTACAAATCTCAACCGATTTCAATTCTGCGACTTGCATCGGCTAAAGCTCTTTAAGGCGCATAGAAAAAGTGCATTCTGTACGTTATGTGTCATATCAGAGTACCCCAAAATGATGAATATGTGTTATTTCCAAATTCACATTTTTGCGGTAAATTCGTTATAACATTTACAAATATCAACCGATTTCAATTCTGCCACTTGCATCGGCTAAAGCTCGTCAGGGTACATAGAAAAAGTGCATTGTGAATGTTATTGGTCATATCAGAGTGCCCCAAAATGTTGAAAATGTGTTATTTCCTAATACACATTTTTGCGATTTTAGCTAATAAAAACGGTACCGACATGCTACCAAATGCGTTAAAAATGGTCGCGCCCATGATATGTTGGTCTGTAAAAAAGATTAAAACGATTTATCGTTCTCGCCTGCGTCACGAAGAAATTTACCGAAAATATGCTCTAAGCCGTTGAATGGAGCTTATTTTCGGTAAATTTGTTATAACATTTACAAATCTCAACCGATTTCAATTCTGCGACTTGCATCGGCTAAAGCTCTTTAAGGCGCATTGAAAAAGTGCATTCTGTACGTTATTTGTCATATCAGAGTACCCCAAAATGATGAATATGTGTTATTTCCAAATTCACATTTTTGCGGTAAATTCGTTATAACATTTACAAATATCAACCGATTTCAATTCTGCCACTTGCATCGGCTAAAGCTCGTCAGGGTACATAGAAAAAGTGCATTGTGAATGTTATTGGTCATATCAGAGTGCCCCAAAATGTTGAAAATGTGTTATTTCCTAATACACATTTTTGCGATTTTAGCTAATAAAAACGGCACCGACATGCTACCAAATGCGTTAAAAATGGTCGCGCCCATGATATGTTGGTCTGTAAAAAAGATTAAAACGATTTATCGTTCTCGCCTGCGTCACGAAGAAATTTACCGAAAATATGCTCTAAGCCGTTGAATGGAGCTTATTTTCGGTAAATTTGTTATAACATTTACAAATCTCAACCGATTTCAATTCTGCGACTTGCATCGGCTAAAGCTCTTTAAGGCGCATAGAAAAAGTGCATTCTGTACGTTATTTGTCATATCAGAGTACCCCAAAATGATGAATATGTGTTATTTCCAAATTCACATTTTTGCGGTAAATTCGTTATAACATTTACAAATATCAACCGATTTCAATTCTGCCACTTGCATCGGCTAAAGCTCGTCAGGGTACATAGAAAAAGTGCATTGTGAATGTTATTGGTCATATCAGAGTGCCCCAAAATGTTGAAAATGTGTTATTTCCTAATACACATTTTTGCGATTTTAGCTAATAAAAACGGTACCGACATGCTACCAAATGCGTTAAAAATGGTCGCGCCCATGATATGTTGGTCTGTAAAAAAGATTAAAACGATTTATCGTTCTCGCCTGCGTCACGAAGAAATTTACCGAAAATATGCTCTAAGCCGTTGAATGGAGCTTATTTTCGGTAAATTTGTTATAACATTTACAAATCTCAACCGATTTCAATTCTGCGACTTGCATCGGCTAAAGCTCTTTAAGGCGCATTGAAAAAGTGCATTCTGTACGTTATTTGTCATATCAGAGTACCCCAAAATGATGAATATGTGTTATTTCCAAATTCACATTTTTGCGGTAAATTCGTTATAACATTTACAAATATCAACCGATTTCAATTCTGCCAGTTGCATCGGCTAAAGCTCGTCAGGGTACATAGAAAAAGTGCATTGTGAATGTTATTGGTCATATCAGAGTGCCCCAAAATGTTGAAAATGTGTTATTTCCTAATACACATTTTTGCGATTTTAGCTAATAAAAACGGTACCGACATGCTACCAAATGCGTTAAAAATGGTCGCGCCCATGATATGTTGGTCTGTAAAAAAGATTAAAACGATTTATCGTTCTCGCCTGCGTCACGAAGAAATTTACCGAAAATATGCTCTAAGCCGTTGAATGGAGCTTATTTTCGGTAAATTTGTTATAACATTTACAAATCTCAACCGATTTCAATTCTGCGACTTGCATCGGCTAAAGCTCTTTAAGGCGCATAGAAAAAGTGCATTCTGTACGTTATTTGTCATATCAGAGTACCCCAAAATGATGAATATGTGTTATTTCCAAATTCACATTTTTGCGGTAAATTCGTTATAACATTTACAAATATCAACCGATTTCATTTCTGCCACTTGCATCGGCTAAAGCTCGTCAGGGTACATAGAAAAAGTGCATTGTGAATGTTATTGGTCATATCAGAGTGCCCCAAAATGTTGAAAATGTGTTATTTCCTAATACACATTTTTGCGATTTTAGCTAATAAAAACGGTACCGACATGCTACCAAATGCGTTAAAAATGGTCGCGCCCATGATATGTTGGTCTGTAAAAAAGATTAAAACGATTTATCGTTCTCGCCTGCGTCACGAAGAAATTTACCGAAAATATGCTCTAAGCCGTTGAATGGAGCTTATTTTCGGTAAATTTGTTATAACATTTACAAATCTCAACCGATTTCAATTCTGCGACTTGCATCGGCTAAAGCTCTTTAAGGCGCATTGAAAAAGTGCATTCTGTACGTTATTTGTCATATCAGAGTACCCCAAAATGATGAATATGTGTTATTTCCAAATTCACATTTTTGCGGTAAATTCGTTATAACATTTACAAATATCAACGATTTCAATTCTGCCACTTGCATCGGCTAAAGCTCGTCAGGGTACATAGAAAAAGTGCATTGTGAATGTTATTGGTCATATCAGAGTGCCCCAAAATGTTGAAAATGTGTTGTTTCCTAATACACATTTTTGCGATTTTAGCTAATAAAAACGGGTACCGACATGCTACCAAATGCGTTAAAAATGGTCGCGCCCGTGATATGTTGGTCTGTAAAAAAGATTAAAACGATTTATCGTTCTCGCCTGCGTCACGAAGAAATTTACCGAAAATATGCTCTAAGCCGTTGAATGGAGCTTATTTTCGGTAAATTTGTTATAACATTTACAAATCTCAACCGATTTCAATTCTGCGACTTTGCATCGGCTAAAGCTCTTTAAGGCGCATAGAAAAAGTGCATTCTGTACGTTATTTGTCATATCAGAGTACCCCAAAATGATGAATATGTGTTATTTCCAAATTCACATTTTTGCGGTAAATTCGTTATAACATTTACAAATATCAACCGATTTCAATTCTGCCACTTGCATCGGCTAAAGCTCGTCAGGGTACATAGAAAAAGTGCATTGTGAATGTTATTGGTCATATCAGAGTGCCCCAAAATGTTGAAAATGTGTTATTTCCTAATACACATTTTTGCGATTTTAGCTAATAAAAACGGTACCGACATGCTACCAAATGCGTTAAAAATGGTCGCGCCCATGATATGTTGGTCTGTAAAAAAGATTAAAACGATTTATCGTTCTCGCCTGCGTCACGAAGAAATTTACCGAAAATATGCTCTAAGCCGTTGAATGGAGCTTATTTTCGGTAAATTTGTTATAACATTTACAAATCTCAACCAATTTCAATTCTGCGACTTGCATCGGCTAAAGCTCTTTAAGGCGCATTGAAAAAGTGCATTCTGTACGTTATTTGTCATATCAGAGTACCCCAAAATGATGAATATGTGTTATTTCCAAATTCACATTTTTGCGGTAAATTCGTTATAACATTTACAAATATCAACCGATTTCAATTCTGCCACTTGCATCGGCTAAAGCTCGTCAGGGTACATAGAAAAAGTGCATTGTGAATGTTATTGGTCATATCAGAGTGCCCCAAAATGTTGAAAATGTGTTATTTCCTAATACACATTTTTGCGATTTTAGCTAATAAAAACGGTACCGACATGCTACCAAATGCGTTAAAAATGGTCGCGCCCATGATATGTTGGTCTGTAAAAAAGATTAAAACGATTTATCGTTCTCGCCTGCGTCACGAAGAAATTTACCGAAAATATGCTCTAAGCCGTTGAATGGAGCTTATTTTCGGTAAATTTGTTATAACATTTACAAATCTCAACCGATTTCAATTCTGCGACTTGCATCGGCTAAAGCTCTTTAAGGCGCATAGAAAAAGTGCATTCTGTACGTTATTTGTCATATCAGAGTACCCCAAAATGATGAATATGTGTTATTTCCAAATTCACATTTTTGCGGTAAATTCGTTATAACATTTACAAATATCAACCGATTTCAATTCTGCCACTTGCATCGGCTAAAGCTCGTCAGGGTACATAGAAAAAGTGCATTGTGAATGTTATTGGTCATATCAGAGTGCCCCAAAATGTTGAAAATGTGTTATTTCCTAATACACATTTTTGCGATTTTAGCTAATAAAAACGGTACCGACATGCTACCAAATGCGTTAAAAATGGTCGCGCCCATGATATGTTGGTCTGTAAAAAAGATTAAAACGATTTATCGTTCTCGCCTGCGTCACGAAGAAATTTACCGAAAATATGCTCTAAGCCGTTGAATGGAGCTTATTTTCGGTAAATTTGTTATAACATTTACAAATCTCAACCGATTTCAATTCTGCGACTTGCATCGGCTAAAGCTCTTTAAGGCGCATTGAAAAAGTGCATTCTGTACGTTATTTGTCATATCAGAGTACCCCAAAATGATGAATATGTGTTATTTCCAAATTCACATTTTTGCGGTAAATTCGTTATAACATTTACAAATATCAACCGATTTCAATTCTGCCACTTGCATCGGCTAAAGCTCGTCAGGGTACATAGAAAAAGTGCATTGTGAATGTTATTGGTCATATCAGAGTGCCCCAAAATGTTGAAAATGTGTTATTTCCTAATACACATTTTTGCGATTTTAGCTAATAAAAACGGCACCGACATGCTACCAAATGCGTTAAAAATGGTCGCGCCCATGATATGTTGGTCTGTAAAAAAGATTAAAACGATTTATCGTTCTCGCCTGCGTCACGAAGAAATTTACCGAAAATATGCTCTAAGCCGTTGAATGGAGCTTATTTTCGGTAAATTTGTTATAACATTTACAAATCTCAACCGATTTCAATTCAGCGACTTGCATCGGCTAAAGCTCTTTAAGGCGCATAGAAAAAGTGCATTCTGTACGTTATTTGTCATATCAGAGTACCCCAAAATGATGAATATGTGTTATTTCCAAATTCACATTTTTGCGGTAAATTCGTTATAACATTTACAAATATCAACCGATTTCAATTCTGCCACTTGCATCGGCTAAAGCTCGTCAGGGTACATAGAAAAAGTGCATTGTGAATGTTATTGGTCATATCAGAGTGCCCCAAAATGTTGAAAATGTGTTATTTCCTAATACACATTTTTGCGATTTTAGCTAATAAAAACGGTACCGACATGCTACCAAATGCGTTAAAAATGGTCGCGCCCATGATATGTTGGTCTGTAAAAAAGATTAAAACGATTTATCGTTCTCGCCTGCGTCACGAAGAAATTTACCGAAAATATGCTCTAAGCCGTTGAATGGAGCTTATTTTCGGTAAATTTGTTATAACATTTACAAATCTCAACCGATTTCAATTCTGCGACTTGCATCGGCTAAAGCTCTTTAAGGCGCATTGAAAAAGTGCATTCTGTACGTTATTTGTCATATCAGAGTACCCCCAAAATGATGAATATGTGTTATTTCCAAATTCACATTTTTGCGGTAAATTCGTTATAACATTTACAAATATCAACCGATTTCAATTCTGCCA
>CATORJ010000162.1:0-83717 GCA_951805005.1 Othius punctulatus | reverse complement strand
TATTTTCGGTAAATTTGTTATAACATTTACAAATCTCAACCGATTTCAATTCTGCGACTTGCATCGGCTAAAGCTCTTTAAGGCGCATAGAAAAAGTGCATTCTGTACGTTATTTGTCATATCAGAGTACCCCAAAATGATGAATATGTGATATTTCCAAATTCACATTTTTGCGGGAAATTCGTTATAACATTTACAAATATCAACCGATTTCAATTCTGCCACTTGCATCGGCTAAAGCTCGTCAGGGTACATAGAAAAAGTGCATTGTGAATGTTATTGGTCATATCAGAGTGCCCCAAAATGTTGAAAATGTGTTATTTCCTAATACACATTTTTGCGATTTTAGCTAATAAAAACGGTACCAAGACATGCTACCAAATGCGTTAAAAATGGTCGCGCCCATGATATGTTGGTCTGTAAAAAAGATTAAAACGATTTATCGTTCTCCGCCTGCGTCACGAAGAAATTTACCGAAAATATGCTCAAAGCCGTTGAATGGAGCTTATTTTCGGTAAATTTGTTATAACATTTACAAATCTCAACCGATTTCAATTCTGCGACTTGCATCGGCTAAAGCTCTTTAAGGCGCATAGAAAAGTGCATTCTGTACGTTATTTGTCATATCAGAGTACCCCAAAAATGATGAATATGTGTTATTTCCAGATTCACATTTTTGCGGTAAATTCGTTATAACATTTACAAATATCAACCGATTTCAATTCTGCCACTTGCATCGGCTAAAGCTCGTCAGGGTACATAGAAAAAGTGCATTGTGAATGTTATTGGTCATATCAGAGTGCCCCAAAAATGTTGAAAATGTGTTATTTCCTAATACACATTTTTGCGATTTTAGCTAATAAAAACGGTACCGACATGCTACCAAATGCGTTAAAAATGGTCGCGCCCATGATATGTTGGTCTGTAAAAAGAAGATTAAAACGATTTATCGTTCTCGCCTGCGTCACGAAGAAATTTACCGAAAATATGCTCTAAGCCGTTGAATGGAGCTTAATTTTCGGGTAAATTTGTTATAAACATTTACAAATCTCAACCGATTTCAATTCTGCGACTTGCATCGGCTAAAGCTCTTTAAGGCGCATAGAAAAAGTGCATTCTGTACATTATTTGTCATATCAGAGTACCCCAAAATGATGAATATGTGTTATTTCCAAATTCACATTTTTGCGGTAAATTCGTTATAACATTTACAAATATCAACCGATTTCAATTCTGCCACTTGCATCGGCTAAAGCTCGTCAGGGTACATAGAAAAAGTGCATTGTGAATGTTATTGGTCATATCAGAGTGCCCCAAAATGTTGAAAATGTGTTATTTCCTAATACACATTTTTGCGATTTTAGCTAATAAAAACGGTACCGACATGCTACCAAATGCGTTAAAAATGGTCGCGCCCATGATATGTTGGTCTGTAAAAAAGATTAAAACGATTTATCGTTCTCGCCTGCGTCACGAAGAAATTTACCGAAAATATGCTCTAAGCCGTTGAATGGAGCTTATTTTCGGTAAATTTGTTATAACATTTACAAATCTCAACCGATTTCAATTCTGCGACTTGCATCGGCTAAAGCTCTTTAAGGCGCATAGAAAAAGTGCATTCTGTACATTATTTGTCATATCAGAGTACCCCAAAATGATGAATATGTGTTATTTCCAAATTCACATTTTTGCGGTAAATTCGTTATAACATTTACAAATATCAACCGATTTCAATTCTGCCACTTGCATCGGCTAAAGCTCGTCAGGGTACATAGAAAAAGTGCATTGTGAATGTTATTGGTCATATCAGAGTGCCCCAAAATGTTGAAAATGTGTTATTTCCTAATACACATTTTTGCGATTTTAGCTAATAAAAACGGTACCGACATGCTACCAAATGCGTTAAAAATGGTCGCGCCCATGATATGTTGGTCTGTAAAAAAGATTAAAACGATTTATCGTTCTCGCCTGCGTCACGAAGAAATTTTCCGAAAATATGCTCTAAGCCGTTGAATGGAGCTTATTTTCGGTAAATTTGTTATAACATTTACAAATCTCAACCGATTTCAATTCTGCGACTTGCATCGGCTAAAGCTCTTTAAGGCGCATAGAAAAAGTGCATTCTGTACGTTATTTGTCATATCAGAGTACCCCAAAATGATGAATATGTGTTATTTCCAAATTCACATTTTTGCGGTAAATTCGTTATAACATTTACAAATATCAACCGATTTCAATTCTGCCACTTGCATCGGCTAAAGCTTGTCAGGGTACATAGAAAAAGTGCATTGTGAATGTTATTGGTTATATCAGAGTGCCCCCAAAATGTTGAAAATGTGTTATTTCCTAATACACATTTTTGCGATTTTAGCTAATAAAAACGGTACCGACATGCTACCAAATGCGTTAAAAAATGGTCGCGCCCATGATTGTTGGTCTGTAAAAAAGATTAAAACGATTTATCGTTCTCGCCTGCGTCACGAAGAAATTTACCGAAAATATGCTCTAAGCCGTTGAATGGAGCTTATTTTCGGTAAATTTGTTATAACATTTACAAATCTCAACCGATTTCAATTCTGCGACTTGCATCGGCTAAAGCTCTTTAAGGCGCATAGAAAAGGTGCATTCTGTACGTTATTTGTCATATCAGAGTACCCCATAATGATGAATATGTGTTATTTCCCAAATTCACATTTTTGCGGTAAATTCGTTATAACATTTACAAATATCAACCGATTTCAATTCTGCCACTTGCATCGGCTAAAGATCGTCAGGGTACATAGAAAAAGTGCATTGTGAATGTTATTGGTCATATCAGAGTGCCCCAAAATGTTGAAAATGTGTTATTTCCTAATACACATTTTTGCGATTTTAGCTAATAAAAACGGTACCGACATGCTACCAAATGCGTTAAAAATGGTCGCGCCCATGATATGTTGGTCTGTAAAAAAGATTAAAACGATTTATCGTTCTCGCCTGCGTCACGAAGAAATTTACCGAAAATATGCTCTAAGGCCGTTGAATGGAGCTTATTTTCGGTAAATTTGTTATAACATTTACAAATCTCAACCGATTTCAATCTGCGACTTGCATCGGCTAAAGCTCTTTAAGGCGCATAGAAAAAGTGCATTCTGTACATTATTTGTCATATCAGAGTACCCCAAAATGATGAATATGTGTTATTTCCAAATTCACATTTTTGCGGTAAATTCGTTATAACATTTACAAATATCAACCGATTTCAATTCTGCCACTTGCATCGGCTAAAGCTCGTCAGGGTACATAGAAAAAGTGCATTGTGAATGTTATTGGTCATATCAGAGTGCCCCAAAATGTTGAAAATGTGTTATTTCCTAATACACATTTTTGCGATTTTAGCTAATAAAAACGGTACCGACATGCTACCAAATGCGTTAAAAATGGTCGCGCCCATGATATGTTGGTCTGTAAAAAAGATTAAAACGATTATCGTCTCTAGCCTGCGTCACGAAGAAATTTACCGAAATATGCTCTAAGCCGTTGAATGGAGCTTATTTTCGGTAAATTTGTTATAACATTTACAAATCTCAACCGATTTTCAATTCTGCGACTTGCATCGGCTAAAGCTCTTTAAGGCGCATAGAAAAAGTGCATTCTGTACATTATTTGTCATATCAGAGTACCCCAAAATGATGAATATGTGTTATTTCCAATTCCAAATTCACATTTTTGCGGTAAATTCGTTATAACATTTACAAATATCAACCGATTTGAATTCTGCCACTTGCATCGGCTAAAGCTCGTCAGGGTACATAGAAAAAGTGCATTGTGAATGTTATTGGTCATATCAGAGTGCCCCAAAATGTTGAAAATGTGTTATTTCCTAATACACATTTTTGCGATTTTAGCTAATAAAAACGGTACCGACATGCTACCAAATGCGTTAAAACGGGTCGCGCCCATGATATGTTGGTCTGTAAAAAAGATTAAAACGATTTATCGTTCTCGCCTGCGTCACGAAGAAATTTACCGAAAATATGCTCTAAGCCGTTGAATGGAGCTTATTTTCGGTAAATTTGTTATAACATTTACAAATCTCAACCGATTTCAATTCTGCGACTTGCATCGGCTAAAGCTCTTTAAGGCGCATAGAAAAAGTGCATTCTGTACGTTATTTGTCATATCAGAGTACCCCAAAATGATGAATATGTGTTATTTCCAAATTCACATTTTTGCGGGAAATTCGTTATAACATTTACAAATATCAACCGATTTCAATTCTGCCACTTGCATCGGCTAAAGCTCGTCAGGGTACATAGAAAAAGTGCATTGTGAATGTTATTGGTCATATCAGAGTGCCCCAAAATATTGAAAATGTGTTATTTCCTAATACACATTTTTGCGATTTTAGCTAATAAAAACGGTACCGACATGCTACCAAATGCGTTAAAAATGGTCGCGCCCATGATATGTTGGTCTGTAAAAAAGATTAAAATGATTTATCGTTCTCGCCTGCGTCACGAAGAAATTTACCGAAAATATGCTCTAAGCCGTTGAATGGAGCTTATTTTCGGTAAATTTGTTATAACATTTACAAATCTCAACCGATTTCAATTCTGCGACTTGCATCGGCTAAAGCTCTTTAAGGCGCATAGAAAAAGTGCATTCTGTACGTTATTTGTCATATCAGAGTACCCCAAAATGATGAATATGTGTTATTTCCAAATTCACATTTTTGCGGTAAATTCGTTATAACATTTACAAATATCAACCGATTTCAATTCTGCCACTTGCATCGGCTAAAGCTCGTCAGGGTACATAGAAAAAGTGCATTGTGAATGTTATTGGTCATATCAGAGTGCCCCAAAATGTTGAAAATGTGTTATTTCCTAATACACATTTTTGCGATTTTAGCTAATAAAAACGGTACCGACATGCTACCAAATGCGTTAAAAATGGTCGCGCCCATGATATGTTGGTCTGTAAAAAAGATTAAAACGATTTATCGTTCTCGCCTGCGTCACGAAGAAATTTACCGAAAATATGCTCTAAGCCGTTGAATGGAGCTTATTTTCGGTAAATTTGTTATAACATTTACAAATCTCAACCGATTTCAATTCTGCGACTTGCATCGGCTAAAGCTCTTTAAGGCGCATAGAAAAAGTGCATTCTGTACGTTATTTGTCATATCAGAGTACCCCAAAATGATGAATATGTGTTATTTCCAAATTCACATTTTTGCGGTAAATTCGTTATAACATTTACAAATATCAACCGATTTCAATTCTGCCACTTGCATCGGCTAAAGCTCGTCAGGGTACATAGAAAAAGTGCATTGTGAATGTTATTGGTCATATCAGAGTGCCCCAAAATGTTGAAAATGTGTTATTTCCTAATACACATTTTTGCGATTTTAGCTAATAAAAACGGTACCGACATGCTACCAAATGCGTTAAAAATGGTCGCGCCCATGATATGTTGGTCTGTAAAAAAGATTAAAACGATATATCGTTCTCGCCTGCGTCACGAAGAAATTTACCGAAAATATGCTCTAAGCCGTTGAATGGAGCTTATTTTCGGTAAATTTGTTATAACATTTACAAATCTCAACCGATTTCAATTCTGCGACTTGCATCGGCTAAAGCTCTTTAAGGCGCATAGAAAAAGTGCATTCTGTACGTTATTTGTCATATCAGAGTACCCCAAAATGATGAATATGTGTTATTTCCAAATTCACATTTTTGCGGTAAATTCGTTATAACATTTACAAATATCAACCGATTTCAATTCTGCCACTTGCATCGGCTAAAGCTCGTCAGGGTACATAGAAAAAGTGCATTGTGAATGTTATTGGTCATATCAGAGTGCCCCAAAATGTTGAAAATGTGTTATTTCCTAATACACATTTTTGCGATTTTAGCTAATAAAAACGGTACCGACATGCTACCAAATGCGTTAAAAATGGTCGCGCCCATGATATGTTGGTCTGTAAAAAAGATTAAAACGATTTATCGTTCTCGCCTGCGTCACGAAGAAATTTACCGAAAATATGCTCTAAGCCGTTGAATGGAGCTTATTTTCGGTAAATTTGTTATAACATTTACAAATCTCAACCGATTTCAATTCTGCGACTTGCATCGGCTAAAGCTCTTTAAGGCGCATAGAAAAAGTGCATTCTGTACATTATTTGTCATATCAGAGTACCCCAAAATGATGAATATGTGTTATTTCCAAATTCACATTTTTGCGGTAAATTCGTTATAACATTTACAAATATCAACCGATTTCAATTCTGCCACTTGCATCGGCTAAAGCTCGTGAGGGTACATAGAAAAAGTGCATTGTGAATGTTATTGGTCATATCAGAGTGCCCCAAAATGTTGAAAATGTGTTATTTCCTAATACACATTTTTGCGATTTTAGCTAATAAAAACGGTACCGACATGCTACCAAATGCGTTAAAAATGGTCGCGCCCATGATATGTTGGTCTGTAAAAAAGATTAAAACGATTTATCGTTCTCGCCTGCGTCACGAAGAAATTTACCGAAAATATGCTCTAAGCCGTTGAATGGAGCTTATTTTCGGTAAATTTGTTATAACATTTACAAATCTCAACCGATTTCAATTCTGCGACTTGCATCGGCTAAAGCTCTTTAAGGCGCATAGAAAAAGTGCATTCTGTACGTTATTTGTCATATCAGAGTACCCCAAAATGATGAATATGTGTTATTTCCAAATTCACATTTTTGCGGTAAATTCGTTATAACATTTACAAATATCAACCGATTTCAATTCTGCCACTTGCATCGGCTAAAGCTCGTCAGGGTACATAGAAAAAGTGCATTGTGAATGTTATTGGTCATATCAGAGTGCCCCAAAATGTTGAAAATGTGTTATTTCCTAATACACATTTTTGCGATTTTAGCTAATAAAAACGGTACCGACATGCTACCAAATGCGTTAAAAATGGTCGCGCCCATGATATGTTGGTCTGTAAAAAAGATTAAAACGATTTATCGTTCTCGCCTGCGTCACGAAGAAATTTACCGAAAATATGCTCTAAGCCGTTGAATGGAGCTTATTTTCGGTAAATTTGTTATAACATTTACAAATCTCAACCGATTTCAATTCTGCGACTTGCATCGGCTAAAGTTCTTTAAGGCGCATAGAAAAAGTGCATTCTGTACATTATTTGTCATATCAGAGTACCCCAAAATGATGAATATGTGTTATTTCCAAATTCACATTTTTGCGGTAAATTCGTTATAACATTTACAAATATCAACCGATTTCAATTCTGCCACTTGCATCGGCTAAAGCTCGTCAGGGTACATAGAAAAAGTGCATTGTGAATGTTATGGGTCATATCAGAGTGCCCCAAAATGTTGAAAATGTGTTATTTCCTAATACACATTTTTGCGATTTTAGCTAATAAAAACGGTACCGACATGCTACCAAATGCGTTAAAAATGGTCGCGCCCATGATATGTTGGTCTGTAAAAAAGATTAAAACGATTTATCGTTCTCGCCTGCGTCACGAAGAAATTTACCGAAAATATGCTCTAAGCCGTTGAATGGAGCTTATTTTCGGTAAATTAGTTATAACATTTACAAATCTCAACCGATTTCAATTCTGCGACTTGCATCGGCTAAAGCTCTTTAAGGCGCATAGAAAAAGTGCATTCTGTACGTTATTTGTCATATCAGAGTACCCCAAAATGATGAATATGTGTTATTTCCAAATTCACATTTTTGCGGGAAATTCGTTATAACATTTACAAATATCAACCGATTTGAATTCTGCCACTTGCATCGGCTAAAGCTCGTCAGGGTTCATAGAAAAAGTGCATTGTGAATGTTATTGGTCATATCAGAGTGCCCCAAAATGTTGAAAATGTGTTATTTCCTAATACACATTTCTGCGATTTTAGCTAATAAAAACGGTACCGACATGCTACCAAATGCGTTAAAAATGGTCGCGCCCATGATATGTTGCTCTGTAAAAAAGATTAAAACGATTTATCGTTCTCGCCTGCGTCACGAAGAAATTTACCGAAAATATGCTCTAAGCCGTTGAATGGAGCTTATTTTCGGTAAATTTGTTATAACATTTACAAATCTCAACCGATTTCAATTCTGCGACTTGCATCGGCTAAAGCTCTTTAAGGCGCATAGAAAAAGTGCATTCTGTACGTTATTTGTCATATCAGAGTACCCCAAAATGATGAATATGTGTTATTTCCAAATTCACATTTTTGCGGTAAATTCGTTATAACATTTACAAATATCAACCGATTTCAATTCTGCCACTTGCATCGGCTAAAGCTCGTCAGGGTACATAGAAAAAGTGCATTGTGAATGTTATTGGTCATATCAGAGTGCCCCAAAATGTTGAAAATGTGTTATTTCCTAATACACATTTTTGCGATTTTAGCTAATAAAAACGGTACCGACATGCTACCAAATGCGTTAAAAATGGTCGCGCCCATGATATGTTGGTCTGTAAAAAAGATTAAAACGATATATCGTTCTCGCCTGCGTCACGAAGAAATTTACCGAAAATATGCTCTAAGCCGTTGAATGGAGCTTATTTTCGGTAAATTTGTTATAACATTTACAAATCTCAACCGATTTCAATTCTGCGACTTGCATCGGCTAAAGCTCTTTAAGGCGCATAGAAAAAGTGCATTCTGTACGTTATTTGTCATATCAGAGTACCCCAAAATGATGAATATGTGTTATTTCCAAATTCACATTTTTGCGGTAAATTCGTTATAACATTTACAAATATCAACCGATTTCAATTCTGCCACTTGCATCGGCTAAAGCTCGTCAGGGTACATAGAAAAAGTGCATTGTGAATGTTATTGGTCATATCAGAGTGCCCCAAAATGTTGAAAATGTGTTATTTCCTAATACACATTTTTGCGATTTTAGCTAATAAAAACGGTACCGACATGCTACCAAATGCGTTAAAAATGGTCGCGCCCATGATATCATGGTCTGTGAAAAAGATTTAAACGATTTATCGTTCTCGCCTGCGTCACGAAGAAATTTACCGAAAATATGCTCTAAGCCGTAATGCACTTTTTCTATGCGCCTTAAAGAGCTTTAGCCGATGCAAGTCGCAGAATTGAAATCGGTTGAGATTTGTAAATGTTATAACAAATTTACCGAAAATATGCTCTAAGCCGTTGAATGGAGCTTATTTTCGGTAAATTTGTTATAACATTTACAAATCTCAACCGATTTCAATTCTGCGACTTGCATCGGCTAAAGCTCTTTAAGGCGCATAGAAAAAGTGCATTCTGTACGTTATTTGTCATATCAGAGTACCCCAAAATGATGAATATGTGTTATTTCCAAATTCACATTTTTGCGGGAAATTCGTTATAACATTTACAAATATCAACCGATTTCAATTCTGCCACTTGCATCGGCTAAAGCTCGTCAGGGTACATAGAAAAAGTGCATTGTGAATGTTATTGGTCATATCAGAGTGCCCCAAAATGTTGAAAATGTGTTATTTCCTAATACACATTTTTGCGATTTTAGCTAATAAAAACGGTACCGACATGCTACCAAATGCGTTAAAAATGGTCGCGCCCATGATATGTTGGTCTGTAAAAAAGATTAAAACGATTTATCGTTCTCGCCTGCGTCACGAAGAAATTTACCGAAAATATGCTCTAAGCCGTTGAATGGAGCTTATTTTCGGTAAATTTGTTATAACATTTACAAATCTCAACCGATTTCAATTCTGCGACTTGCATCGGCTAAAGCTCTTTAAGGCGCATAGAAAAGGTGCATTCTGTACGTTATTTGTCATATCAGAGTACCCCAAAATGATGAATATGTGTTATTTCCAAATTCACATTTTTGCGGTAAATTCGTTATAACATTTACAAATATCAACCGATTTCAATTCTGCCACTTGCATCGGCTAAAGCTCGTCAGGGTACATAGAAAAAGTGCATTGTGAATGTTATTGGTCATATCAGAGTGCCCCAAAATGTTGAAAATGTGTTATTTCCTAATACACATTTTTGCGATTTTAGCTAATAAAAACGGTACCGACATGCTACCAAATGCGTCAAAAATGGTCGCGCCCATGATATGTTGGTCTGTAAAAAAGATTAAAACGATTTATCGTTCTCGCCTGCGTCACGAAGAAATTTACCGAAAATATGCTCTAAGCCGTTGAATGGAGCTTATTTTCGGTAAATTTGTTATAACATTTACAAATCTCAACCGATTTCAATTCTGCGACTTGCATCGGCTAAAGCTCTTTAAGGCGCATAGAAAGAGTGCATTCTGTACATTATTTGTCATATCAGAGTACCCCAAAATGATGAATATGTGTTATTTCCAAATTCACATTTTTGCGGTAAATTCGTTATAACATTTACAAATATCAACCGATTTCAATTCTGCCACTTGCATCGGCTAAAGCTCGTCAGGGTACATAGAAAAAGTGCATTGTGAATGTTATTGGTCATATCAGAGTGCCCCAAAATGTTGAAAATGTGTTATTTCCTAATACACATTTTTGCGATTTTAGCTAATAAAAACGGTACCGACATGCTACCAAATGCGTTAAAAATGGTCGCGCCCATGATATGTTGGTCTGTAAAAAAGATTAAAACGATTTATCGTTCTCGCCTGCGTCACGAAGGAATTTACCGAAAATATGCTCTAAGCCGTTGAATGGAGCTTATTTTCGGTAAATTTGTTATAACATTTACAAATCTCAACCGATTTCAATTCTGCGACTTGCATCGGCTAAAGCTCTTTAAGGCGCATAGAAAAAGTGCATTCTGTACGTTATTTGTCATATCAGAGTACCGCAAAATGATGAATATGTGTTATTTCCAAATTCACATTTTTGCGGTAAATTCGTTATAACATTTACAAATATCAACCGATTTCAATTCTGCCACTTGCATCGGCTAAAGCTCGTCAGGGTACATAGAAAAAGTGCATTGTGAATGTTATTGGTCATATCAGAGTGCCCCAAAATGTTGAAAATGTGTTATTTCCTAATACACATTTTTGCGATTTTAGCTAATAAAAACGGTACCGACATGCTACCAAATGCGTTAAAAATGGTCGCGCCCATGATATCATGGTCTGTGAAAAAGATTAAAACGATTTATCGTTCTCGCCTGCGTCACGAAGAAATTTACCGAAAATATGCTCTAAGCCGTAATGCACTTTTTCTATGCGCCTTAAAGAGCTTTAGCCGATGCAAGTCGCAGAATTGAAATCGGTTGAGATTTGTAAATGTTATAACAAATTTACCGAAAATATGCTCTAAGCCGTTGAATGGAGCTTATTTTCGGTAAATTTGTTATAACATTTACAAATCTCAACCGATTTCAATTCTGCGACTTGCATCGGCTAAAGCTCTTTAAAGCGCATAGAAAAAGTGCATTCTGTACGTTATTTGTCATATCAGAGTACCCCAAAATGATGAATATGTGTTATTTCCAAATTCACATTTTTGCGCGAAATTCGTTATAACATTTACAAATATCAACCGATTTCAATTCTGCCACTTGCATCGGCTAAAGCTCGTCAGGGTACATAGAAAAAGTGCATTGTGAATGTTATTGGTCATATCAGAGTGCCCCAAAATGTTGAAAATGTGTTATTTCCTAATACACATTTTTGCGATTTTAGCTAATAAAAACGGTACCGACATGCTACCAAATGCGTTAAAAATGGTCGCGCCCATGATATGTTGGTCTGTAAAAAAGATTAAAACGATTTATCGTTCTCGCCTGCGTCACGAAGAAATTTACCGAAAATATGCTCTAAGCCGTTGAATGGAGCTTATTTTCGGTAAATTTGTTATAACATTTACAAATCTCAACCGATTTCAATTCTGCGACTTGCATCGGCTAAAGCTCTTTAAGGCGCATAGAAAAGGTGCATTCTGTACGTTATTTGTCATATCAGAGTACCCCAAAATGATGAATATGTGTTATTTCCAAATTCACATTTTTGCGGTAAATTCGTTATAACATTTACAAATATCAACCGATTTCAATTCTGCCACTTGCATCGGCTAAAGCTCGTCAGGGTACATAGAAAAAGTGCATTGTGAATGTTATTGGTCATATCAGAGTGCCCCAAAATGTTGAAAATGTGTTATTTCCTAATACACATTTTTGCGATTTTAGCTAATAAAAACGGTACCGACATGCTACCAAATGCGTTAAAAATGGTCGCGCCCATGATATCATGGTCTGTGAAAAAGATTAAAACGATTTATCGTTCTCGCCTGCGTCACGAAGAAATTTACCGAAAATATGCTCTAAGCCGTAATGCACTTTTTCTATGCGCCTTAAAGAGCTTTAGCCGATGCAAGTCGCAGAATTGAAATCGGTTGAGATTTGTAAATGTTATAACAAATTTACCGAAAATATGCTCTAAGCCGTTGAATGGAGCTTATTTTCGGTAAATTTGTTATAACATTTACAAATCTCAACCGATTTCAATTCTGCGACTTGCATCGGCTAAAGCTCTTTAAGGCGCATAGAAAAAGTGCATTCTGTACGTTATTTGTCATATCAGAGTACCCCAAAATGATGAATATGTGTTATTTCCAAATTCACATTTTTGCGGGAAATTCGTTATAACATTTACAAATATCAACCGATTTCAATTCTGCCACTTGCATCGGCTAAAGCTCGTCAGGGTACATAGAAAAAGTGCATTGTGAATGTTATTGGTCATATCAGAGTGCCCCAAAATGTTGAAAATGTGTTATTTCCTAATACACATTTTTGCGATTTTAGCTAATAAAAACGGTACCGACATGCTACCAAATGCGTTAAAAATGGTCGCGCCCATGATATGTTGGTCTGTAAAAAAGATTAAAACGATTTATCGTTCTCGCCTGCGTCACGAAGAAATTTACCGAAAATATGCTCTAAGCCGTTGAATGGAGCTTATTTTCGGTAAATTTGTTATAACATTTACAAATCTCAACCGATTTCAATTCTGCGACTAGCATCGGCTAAAGCTCTTTAAGGCGCATAGAAAAAGTGCATTCTGTACGTTATTTGTCATATCAGAGTACCCCAAAATGATGAATATGTGTTATTTCCAAATTCACATTTTTGCGGTAAATTCGTTATAACATTTACAAATATCAACCGATTTCAATTCTGCCACTTGCATCGGCTAAAGCTCGTCAGGGTACATAGAAAAAGTGCATTGTGAATGTTATTGGTCATATCAGAGTGCCCCAAAATGTTGAAAATGTGTTATTTCCTAATACACATTTTTGCGATTTTAGCTAATAAAAACGGTACCGACATGCTACCAAATGCGTTAAAAATGGTCGCGCCCATGATATGTTGGTCTGTAAAAAAGATTAAAACGATTTATCGTTCTCGCCTGCGTCACGAAGAAATTTACCGAAAATATGCTCTAAGCCGTTGAATTGAGCTTATTTTCGGTAAATTTGTTATAACATTTACAAATCTCAACCGATTTCAATTCTGCGACTTGCATCGGCTAAAGCTCTTTAAGGCGCATAGAAAAAGTGCATTCTGTACATTATTTGTCATATCAGAGTACCCCAAAATGATGAATATGTGTTACTTCCAAATTCACATTTTTGCGGTAAATTCGTTATAACATTTACAAATATCAACCGATTTCAATTCTGCCACTTGCATCGGCTAAAGCTCGTCAGGGTACATAGAAAAAGTGCATTGTGAATGTTATTGGTCATATCAGAGTGCCCCAAAATGTTGAAAATGTGTTATTTCCTAATACACATTTTTGCGATTTTAGCTAATAAAAACGGTACCGACATGCTACCAAATGCGTTAAAAATGGTCGCGCCCATGATATGTTGGTCTGTAAAAAAGATTAAAACGATTTATCGTTCTCGCCTGCGTCACGAAGAAATTTACCGAAAATATGCTCTAAGCCGTTGAATGGAGCTTATTTTCGGTAAATTTGTTATAACATTTACAAATCTCAACCGATTTCAATTCTGCGACTTGCATCGGCTAAAGCTCTTTAAGGCGCATAGAAAAAGTGCATTCTGTACGTTATTTGTCATATCAGAGTACCGCAAAATGATGAATATGTGTTATTTCCAAATTCACATTTTTGCGGTAAATTCGTTATAACATTTACAAATATCAACCGATTTCAATTCTGCCACTTGCATCGGCTAAAGCTCGTCAGGGTACATAGAAAAAGTGCATTGTGAATGTTATTGGTCATATCAGAGTGCCCCAAAATGTTGAAAATGTGTTATTTCCTAATACACATTTTTGCGATTTTAGCTAATAAAAACGGTACCGACATGCTACCAAATGCGTTAAAAATGGTCGCGCCCATGATATCATGGTCTGTGAAAAAGATTAAAACGATTTATCGTTCTCGCCTGCGTCACGAAGAAATTTACCGAAAATATGCTCTAAGCCGTAATGCACTTTTTCTATGCGCCTTAAAGAGCTTTAGCCGATGCAAGTCGCAGAATTGAAATCGGTTGAGATTTGTAAATGTTATAACAAATTTACCGAAAATATGCTCTAAGCCGTTGAATGGAGCTTATTTTCGGTAAATTTGTTATAACATTTACAAATCTCAACCGATTTCAATTCTGCGACTTGCATCGGCTAAAGCTCTTTAAGGCGCATAGAAAAAGTGCATTCTGTACGTTATTTGTCATATCAGAGTACCCCAAAATGATGAATATGTGTTATTTCCAAATTCACATTTTTGCGGGAAATTCGTTATAACATTTACAAATATCAACCGATTTCAATTCTGCCACTTGCATCGGCTAAAGCTCGTCAGGGTACATAGAAAAAGTGCATTGTGAATGTTATTGGTCATATCAGAGTGCCCCAAAATGTTGAAAATGTGTTATTTCCTAATACACATTTTTGCGATTTTAGCTAATAAAAACGGTACCGACATGCTACCAAATGCGTTAAAAATGGTCGCGCCCATGATATGTTGGTCTGTAAAAAAGATTAAAACGATTTATCGTTCTCGCCTGCGTCACGAAGAAATTTACCGAAAATATGCTCTAAGCCGTTGAATGGAGCTTATTTTCGGTAAATTTGTTATAACATTTACAAATCTCAACCGATTTCAATTCTGCGACTTGCATCGGCTAAAGCTCTTTAAGGCGCATAGAAAAAGTGCATTCTGTACGTTATTTGTCATATCAGAGTACCCCAAAATGATGAATATGTGTTATTTCCAAATTCACATTTTTGCGGTAAATTCGTTATAACATTTACAAATATCAACCGATTTCAATTCTGCCACTTGCATCGGCTAAAGCTCGTCAGGGTACATAGAAAAAGTGCATTGTGAATGTTATTGGTCATATCAGAGTGCCCCAAAATGTTGAAAATGTGTTATTTCCTAATACACATTTTTGCGATTTTAGCTAATAAAAACGGTACCGACATGCTACCAAATGCGTTAAAAATGGTCGCGCCCATGATATGTTGGTCTGTAAAAAAGATTAAAACGATTTATCGTTCTCGCCTGCGTCACGAAGAAATTTACCGAAAATATGCTCTAAGCCGTTGAATGGAGCTTATTTTCGGTAAATTTGTTATAACATTTACAATTCTCAACCGATTTCAATTCTGCGACTTGCATCGGCTAAAGCTCTTTAAGGCGCATAGAAAAAGTGCATTCTGTACGTTATTTGTCATATCAGAGTACCGCAAAATGATGAATATGTGTTATTTCCAAATTCACATTTTTGCGGTAAATTCGTTATAACATTTACAAATATCAACCGATTTCAATTCTGCCACTTGCATCGGCTAAAGCTCGTCAGGGTACATAGAAAAAGTGCATTGTGAATGTTATTGGTCATATCAGAGTGCCCCAAAATGTTGAAAATGTGTTATTTCCTAATACACATTTTTGCGATTTTAGCTAATAAAAACGGTACCGACATGCTACCAAATGCGTTAAAAATGGTCGCGCCCATGATATCATGGTCTGTGAAAAAGATTAAAACGATTTATCGTTCTCGCCTGCGTCACGAAGAAATTTACCGAAAATATGCTCTAAGCCGTAATGCACTTTTTCTATGCGCCTTAAAGAGCTTTAGCCGATGCAAGTCGCAGAATTGAAATCGGTTGAGATTTGTAAATGTTATAACAAATTTACCGAAAATATGCTCTAAGCCGTTGAATGGAGCTTATTTTCGGTAAATTTGTTATAACATTTACAAAACTCAACCGATTTCAATTCTGCGACTTGCATCGGCTAAAGCTCTTTAAGGCGCATAGAAAAAGTGCATTCTGTACGTTATTTGTCATATCAGAGTACCGCAAAATGATGAATATGTGTTATTTCCAAATTCACATTTTTGCGGTAAATTCGTTATAACATTTACAAATATCAACCGATTTCAATTCTGCCACTTGCATCGGCTAAAGCTCGTCAGGGTACATAGAAAAAGTGCATTGTGAATGTTATTGGTCATATCAGAGTGCCCCAAAATGTTGTAAATGTGTTATTTCCTAATACACATTTTTGCGATTTTAGCTAATAAAAACGGTACCGACATGCTACCAAATGCGTTAAAAATGGTCGCGCCCATGATATGTTGGTCTGTAAAAAAGATTAAAACGATTTATCGTTCTCGCCTGCGTCACGAAGAAATTTACCGAAAATATGCTCTAAGACGTTGAAAGGAGCTTATTTTCGGTAAATTTGTTATAACATTTACAAATCTCAACCGATTTCAATTCTGCGACTTGCATCGGCTAAAGCTCTTTTAAGCGCATAGAAAAAGTGCATTCTGTACGTTATTTGTCATATCAGAGTACCCCAAAATGATGAATATGTGTTATTTCCAAATTTACATTTTTGCGGTAAATTCGTTATAACATTTAAAAATATCAACCGATTTCAATTCTGCCACTTGCATCGGCTAAAGCTCGTCAGGGTACATAGAAAAAGTGCATTGTGAATGTTATTGGTCATATCAGAGTGCCCCAAAATGTTGAAAATGTGTTATTTCCTAATACACATTTTTGCGATTTTAGCTAATAAAAACGGTACCGACATGCTACCAAATGCGTTAAAAATGGTCGCGCCCATGATATCATGGTCTGTGAAAAAGATTAAAACGATTTATCGTTCTCGCCTGCGTCACGAAGAAATTTACCGAAAATATGCTCTAAGCCGTAATGCACTTTTTCTATGCGCCTTAAAGAGCTTTAGCCGATGCAAGTCGCAGAATTGAAATCGGTTGAGATTTGTAAATGTTATAACAAATTTACCGAAAATATGCTCTAAGCCGTTGAATGGAGCTTATTTTCGGTAAATTTGTTATAACATTTACAAATCTCAACCGATTTCAATTCTGCGACTTGCATCGGCTAAAGCTCTTTAAGGCGCATAGAAAAAGTGCATTCTGTACGTTATTTGTCATATCAGAGTACCCCAAAATGATGAATATGTGATATTTCCAAATTCACATTTTTGCGGGAAATTCGTTATAACATTTACAAATATCAACCGATTCCAATTCTGCCACTTGCATCGGCTAAAGCTCGTCAGGGTACATAGAAAAAGTGCATTGTGAATGTTATTGGTCATATCAGAGTGCCCCAAAATGTTGAAAATGTGTTATTTCCTAATACACATTTTTGCGATTTTAGCTAATAAAAACGGTACCGACATGCTACCAAATGCGTTAAAAATGGTCGCGCCCATGATATGTTGGTCTGTAAAAAAGATTAAAACGATTTATCGTTCTCGCCTGCGTCACGAAGAAATTTACCGAAAATATGCTCAAAGCCGTTGAATGGAGCTTATTTTCGGTAAATTTGTTATAACATTTACAAATCTCAACCGATTTCAATTCTGCGACTTGCATCGGCTAAAGCTCTTTAAGGCGCATAGAAAAGGTGCATTCTGTACGTTATTTGTCATATCAGAGTACCCCAAAATGATGAATATGTGTTATTTCCAAATTCACATTTTTGCGGTAAATTCGTTATAACATTTACAAATATCAACCGATTTCAATTCTGCCACTTGCATCGGCTAAAGCTCGTCAGGGTACATAGAAAAAGTGCATTGTGAATGTTATTGGTCATATCAGAGTGCCCCAAAATGTTGAAAATGTGTTATTTCCTAATACACATTTTTGCGATTTTAGCTAATAAAAACGGTACCGACATGCTACCAAATGCGTTAAAAATGGTCGCGCCCATGATATGTTGGTCTGTAAAAAAGATTAAAACGATTTATCGTTCTCGCCTGCGTCACGAAGAAATTTACCGAAAATATGCTCTAAGCCGTTGAATGGAGCTTATTTTCGGTAAATTTGTTATAACATTTACAAATCTCAACCGATTTCAATTCTGCGACTTGCATCGGCTAAAGCTCTTTAAGGCGCATAGAAAAAGTGCATTCTGTACATTATTTGTCATATCAGAGTACCCCAAAATGATGAATATGTGTTATTTCCAAATTCACATTTTTGCGGTAAATTCGTTATAACATTTACAAATATCAACCGATTTCAATTCTGCCACTTGCATCGGCTAAAGCTCGTCAGGGTACATAGAAAAAGTGCATTGTGAATGTTATTGGTCATATCAGAGTGCCCCAAAATGTTGAAAATGTGTTATTTCCTAATACACATTTTTGCGATTTTAGCTAATAAAAACGGTACCGACATGCTACCAAATGCGTTAAAATGGGTCGCGCCCATGATATGTTGGTCTGTAAAAAAGATTAAAACGATTTATCGTTCTCGCCTGCGTCACGAAGAAATTTACCGAAAATATGCTCTAAGCCGTTGAATGGAGCTTATTTTCGGTAAATTTGTTATAACATTTACAAATCTCAACCGATTTCAATTCTGCGACTTGCATCGGCTAAAGCTCTTTAAGGCGCATAGAAAAAGTGCATTCTGTACGTTAGTTGTCATATCAGAGTACCCCAAAATGATGAATATGTGTTATTTCCAAATTCACATTTTTGCGGGAAATTCGTTATAACATTTACAAATATCAACCGATTTCAATTCTGCCACTTGCATCGGCTAAAGCTCGTCAGGGTACATAGAAAAAGTGCATTGTGAATGTTATTGGTCATATCAGAGTGCCCCAAAATGTTGAAAATGTGTTATTTCCTAATACACATTTTTGCGATTTTAGCTAATAAAAACGGTACCGACATGCTACCAAATGCGTTAAAAATGGTCGCGCCCATGATATGTTGGTCTGTAAAAAAGATTAAAATGATTTATCGTTCTCGCCTGCGTCACGAAGAAATTTACCGAAAATATGCTCTAAGCCGTTGAATGGAGCTTATTTTCGGTAAATTTGTTATAACATTTACAAATCTCAACCGATTTCAATTCTGCGACTTGCATCGGCTAAAGCTCTTTAAGGCGCATAGAAAAAGTGCATTCTGTACATTATTTGTCATATCAGAGTACCCCAAAATGATGAATATGTGTTATTTCCAAATTCACATTTTTGCGGTAAATTCGTTATAACATTTACAAATATCAACCGATTTCAATTCTGCCACTTGCATCGGCTAAAGCTCGTCAGGGTACATAGAAAAAGTGCATTGTGAATGTTATTGGTCATATCAGAGTGCCCCAAAATGTTGAAAATGTGTTATTTCCTAATACACATTTTTGCGATTTTAGCTAATAAAAACGGTACCGACATGCTACCAAATGCGTTAAAAATGGTCGCGCCCATGATATGTTGGTCTGTAAAAAAGATTAAAACGATTTATCGTTCTCGCCTGCGTCACGAAGAAATTTACCGAAAATATGCTCTAAGCCGTTGAATGGAGCTTATTTTCGGTAAATTTGTTATAACATTTACAAATCTCAACCGATTTCAATTCTGCGACTTGCATCGGCTAAAGCTCTTTAAGGCGCATAGAAAAAGTGCATTCTGTACGTTATTTGTCATATCAGAGTACCCCAAAATGATGAATATGTGTTATTTCCAAATTCACATTTTTGCGGGAAATTCGTTATAACATTTACAAATATCAACCGATTTCAATTCTGCCACTTGCATCGGCTAAAGCTCGTCAGGGTACATAGAAAAAGTGCATTGTGAATGTTATTGGTCATATCAGAGTGCCCCAAAATGTTGAAAATGTGTTATTTCCTAATACACATTTTTGCGATTTTAGCTAATAAAAACGGTACCGACATGCTACCAAATGCGTTAAAAATGGTCGCGCCCATGATATGTTGGTCTGTAAAAAAGATTAAAACAATTTATCGTTCTCGCCTGCGTCACGAAGAAATTTACCGAAAATATGCTCTAAGCCGTTGAATGGAGCTTATTTTCGGTAAATTTGTTATAACATTTACAAATCTCAACCGATTTCAATTCTGCGACTTGCATCGGCTAAAGCTCTTTAAGGCGCATAGAAAAAGTGCATTCTGTACGTTATTTGTCATATCAGAGTACCCCAAAATGATGAATATGTGTTATTTCCAAATTCACATTTTTGCGGTAAATTCGTTATAACATTTACAAATATCAACCGATTTCAATTCTGCCACTTGCATCGGCTAAAGCTCGTCAGGGTACATAGAAAAAGTGCATTGTGAATGTTATTGGTCATATCAGAGTGCCCCAAAATGTTGAAAATGTGTTATTTCCTAATACACATTTTTGCGATTTTAGCTAATAAAAACGGTACCGACATGCTACCAAATGCGTTAAAAATGGTCGCGCCCATGATATGTTGGTCTGTAAAAAAGATTAAAACGATTTATCGTTCTCGCCTGCGTCACGAAGAAATTTACCGAAAATATGCTCTAAGCCGTTGAATGGAGCTTATTTTCGGTAAATTTGTTATAACATTTACAAATCTCAACCGATTTCAATTCTGCGACTTGCATCGGCTAAAGCTCTTTAAGGCGCATAGAAAAAGTGCATTCTGTACGTTATTTGTCATATCAGAGTACCCCAAAATGATGAATATGTGTTATTTCCAAATTCACATTTTTGCGGTAAATTCGTTATAACATTTACAAATATCAACCGATTTCAATTCTGCCACTTGCATCGGCTAAAGCTCGTCAGGGTACATAGAAAAAGTGCATTGTGAATGTTATTGGTCATATCAGAGTGCCCCAAAATGTTGAAAATGTGTTATTTCCTAATACACATTTTTGCATTTTAGCTAATAAAAACGGTACCGACATGCTACCAAATGCGTTAAAAATGGTCGCGCCCATGATATGTTGGTCTGTAAAAAAGATTAAAACGATTTATCGTTCTCGCCTGCGTCACGAAGAAATTTACCGAAAATATGCTCTAAGCCGTTGAATGGAGCTTATTTTCGGTAAATTTGTTATAACATTTACAAATCTCAACCGATTTCAATTCTGCGACTTGCATCGGCTAAAGCTCTTTAAGGCGCATAGAAAAAGTGCATTCTGTACGTTATTTGTCATATCAGAGTACCCCAAAATGATGAATATGTGTTATTTCCAAATTCACATTTTTGCGGGAAATTCGTTATAACATTTACAAATATCAACCGATTTCAATTCTGCCACTTGCATCGGCTAAAGCTCATCAGGGTACATAGAAAAAGTGCATTGTGAATGTTATTGGTCATATCAGAGTGCCCCAAAATGTTGAAAATGTGTTATTTCCTAATACACATTTTTGCGATTTTAGCTAATAAAAACGGTACCGACATGCTACCAAATGCGTTAAAAATGGTCGCGCCCATGATATGTTGGTCTGTAAAAAAGATTAAAACGATTTATCGTTCTCGCCTGCGTCACGAAGAAATTTACCGAAAATATGCTCTAAGCCGTTGAATGGAGCTTATTTTCGGTAAATTTGTTATAACATTTACAAATCTCAACCGATTTCAATTCTGCGACTTGCATCGGCTAAAGCTCTTTAAGGCGCATAGAAAAAGTGCATTCTGTACGTTATTTGTCATATCAGAGTACCCCAAAATGATGAATATGTGTTATTTCCAAATTCACATTTTTGCGGTAAATTCGTTATAACATTTACAAATATCAACCGATTTCAATTCTGCCACTTGCATCGGCTAAAGCTCGTCAGGGTACATAGAAAAAGTGCATTGTGAATGTTATTGGTCATATCAGAGTGCCCCAAAATGTTGAAAATGTGTTATTTCCTAATACACATTTTTGCGATTTTAGCTAATAAAAACGGTACCGACATGCTACCAAATGCGTTAAAAATGGTCGCGCCCATGATATGTTGGTCTGTAAAAAAGATTAAAACGATTTATCGTTCTCGCCTGCGTCACGAAGAAATTTACCGAAAATATGCTCTAAGCCGTTGAATGGAGCTTATTTTCGGTAAATTTGTTATAACATTTACAAATCTCAACCGATTTCAATTCTGCGACTTGCATCGGCTAAAGCTCTTTAAGGCGCATAGAATAAGTGCATTCTGTACGTTATTTGTCATATCAGAGTACCCCAAAATGATGAATATGTGTTATTTCCAAATTCACATTTTTGCGGTAAATTCGTTATAACATTTACAAATATCAACCGATTTCAATTCTGCCACTTGCATCGGCTAAAGCTCGTCAGGGTACATAGAAAAAGTGCATTGTGAATGTTATTGGTCATATCAGAGTGCCCCAAAATGTTGAAAATGTGTTATTTCCTAATACACATTTTTGCGATTTTAGCTAATAAAAACGGTACCGACATGCTACCAAATGCGTTAAAAATGGTCGCGCCCATGATATGTTGGTCTGTAAAAAAGATTAAAACAATTTATCGTTCTCGCCTGCGTCACGAAGAAATTTACCGAAAATATGCTCTAAGCCGTTGAATGGAGCTTATTTTCGGTAAATTTGTTATAACATTTACAAATCTCAACCGATTTCAATTCTGCGACTTGCATCGGCTAAAGCTCTTTAAGGCGCATAGAAAAAGTGCATTCTGTACGTTATTTGTCATATCAGAGTACCCCAAAATGATGAATATGTGTTATTTCCAAATTCACATTTTTGCGGTAAATTCGTTATAACATTTACAAATATCAACCGATTTCAATTCTGCCACTTGCATCGGCTAAAGCTCGTCAGGGTACATAGAAAAAGTGCATTGTGAATGTTATTGGTCATATCAGAGTGCCCCAAAATGTTGAAAATGTGTTATTTCCTAATACACATTTTTGCGATTTTAGCTAATAAAAACGGTACCGACATGCTACCAAATGCGTTAAAAATGGTCGCGCCCATGATATGTTGGTCTGTAAAAAAGATTAAAACGATTTATCGTTCTCGCCTGCGTCACGAAGAAATTTACCGAAAATATGCTCTAAGCCGTTGAATGGAGCTTATTTTCGGTAAATTTGTTATAACATTTACAAATCTCAACCGATTTCAATTCTGCGACTTGCATCGGCTAAAGCTCTTTAAGGCGCATAGAAAAAGTGCATTCTGTACGTTATTTGTCATATCACAGTACCCCAAAATGATGAATATGTGTTATTTCCAAATTCACATTTTTGCGGTAAATTCGTTATAACATTTACAAATATCAACCGATTTCAATTCTGCCACTTGCATCGGCTAAAGCTCGTCAGGGTACATAGAAAAAGTGCATTGTGAATGTTATTGGTCATATCAGAGTGCCCCAAAATGTTGAAAATGTGTTATTTCCTAATACACATTTTTGCATTTTAGCTAATAAAAACGGTACCGACATGCTACCAAATGCGTTAAAAATGGTCGCGCCCATGATATGTTGGTCTGTAAAAAAGATTAAAACGATTTATCGTTCTCGCCTGCGTCACGAAGAAATTTACCGAAAATATGCTCTAAGCCGTTGAATGGAGCTTATTTTCGGTAAATTTGTTATAACATTTACAAATCTCAACCGATTTCAATTCTGCGACTTGCATCGGCTAAAGCTCTTTAAGGCGCATAGAAAAAGTGCATTCTGTACGTTATTTGTCATATCAGAGTACCCCAAAATGATGAATATGTGTTATTTCCAAATTCACATTTTTGCGGGAAATTCGTTATAACATTTACAAATATCAACCGATTTCAATTCTGCCACTTGCATCGGCTAAAGCTCGTCAGGGTACATAGAAAAAGTGCATTGTGAATGTTATTGGTCATATCAGAGTGCCCCAAAATGTTGAAAATGTGTTATTTCCTAATACACATTTTTGCGATTTTAGCTAATAAAAACGGTACCGACATGCTACCAAATGCGTTAAAAATGGTCGCGCCCATGATATGTTGGTCTGTAAAAAAGATTAAAACGATTTATCGTTCTCGCCTGCGTCACGAAGAAATTTACCGAAAATATGCTCTAAGCCGTTGAATGGAGCTTATTTTCGGTAAATTTGTTATAACATTTACAAATCTCAACCGATTTCAATTCTGCGACTTGCATCGGCTAAAGCTCTTTAAGGCGCATAGAAAAAGTGCATTCTGTACGTTATTTGTCATATCAGAGTACCCCAAAATGATGAATATGTGTTATTTCCAAATTCACATTTTTGCGGTAAATTCGTTATAACATTTACAAATATCAACCGATTTCAATTCTGCCACTTGCATCGGCTAAAGCTCGTCAGGGTACATAGAAAAAGTGCATTGTGAATGTTATTGGTCATATCAGAGTGCCCCAAAATGTTGAAAATGTGTTATTTCCTAATACACATTTTTGCGATTTTAGCTAATAAAAACGGTACCGACATGCTACCAAATGCGTTAAAAATGGTCGCGCCCATGATATGTTGGTCTGTAAAAAAGATTAAAACGATTTATCGTTCTCGCCTGCGTCACGAAGAAATTTACCGAAAATATGCTCTAAGCCGTTGAATGGAGCTTATTTTCGGTAAATTTGTTATAACATTTACAAATCTCAACCGATTTCAATTCTGCGACTTGCATCGGCTAAAGCTCTTTAAGGCGCATAGAAAAAGTGCATTCTGTACGTTATTTGTCATATCAGAGTACCCCAAAATGATGAATATGTGTTATTTCCAAATTCACATTTTTGCGGTAAATTCGTTATAACATTTACAAATATCAACCGATTTCAATTCTGCCACTTGCATCGGCTAAAGCTCGTCAGGGTACATAGAAAAAGTGCATTGTGAATGTTATTGGTCATATCAGAGTGCCCCAAAATGTTGAAAATGTGTTATTTCCTAATACACATTTTTGCGATTTTAGCTAATAAAAACGGTACCGACATGCTACCAAATGCGTTAAAAATGGTCGCGCCCATGATATGTTGGTCTGTAAAAAAGATTAAAACGATTTATCGTTCTCGCCTGCGTCACGAAGAAATTTACCGAAAATATGCTCTAAGCCGTTGAATGGAGCTTATTTTCGGTAAATTTGTTATAACATTTACAAATCTCAACCGATTTCAATTCTGCGACTTGCATCGGCTAAAGCTCTTTAAGGCGCATAGAAAAAGTGCATTCTGTACGTTATTTGTCATATCAGAGTACCCCAAAATGATGAATATGTGTTATTTCCAAATTCACATTTTTGCGGGAAATTCGTTATAACATTTACAAATATCAACCGATTTCAATTCTGCCACTTGCATCGGCTAAAGCTCGTCAGGGTACATAGAAAAAGTGCATTGTGAATGTTATTGGTCATATCAGAGTGCCCCAAAATGTTGAAAATGTGTTATTTCCTAATACACATTTTTGCGATTTTAGCTAATAAAAACGGTACCGACATGCTACCAAATGCGTTAAAAATGGTCGCGCCCATGATATGTTGGTCTGTAAAAAAGATTAAAACAATTTATCGTTCTCGCCTGCGTCACGAAGAAATTTACCGAAAATATGCTCTAAGCCGTTGAATGGAGCTTATTTTCGGTAAATTTGTTATAACATTTACAAATCTCAACCGATTTCAATTCTGCGACTTGCATCGGCTAAAGCTCTTTAAGGCGCATAGAAAAAGTGCATTCTGTACGTTATTTGTCATATCAGAGTACCCCAAAATGATGAATATGTGTTATTTCCAAATTCACATTTTTGCGGTAAATTCGTTATAACATTTACAAATATCAACCGATTTCAATTCTGCCACTTGCATCGGCTAAAGCTCGTCAGGGTACATAGAAAAAGTGCATTGTGAATGTTATTGGTCATATCAGAGTGCCCCAAAATGTTGAAAATGTGTTATTTCCTAATACACATTTTTGCGATTTTAGCTAATAAAAACGGTACCGACATGCTACCAAATGCGTTAAAAATGGTCGCGCCCATGATATGTTGGTCTGTAAAAAAGATTAAAACGATTTATCGTTCTCGCCTGCGTCACGAAGAAATTTACCGAAAATATGCTCTAAGCCGTTGAATGGAGCTTATTTTCGGTAAATTTGTTATAACATTTACAAATCTCAACCGATTTCAATTCTGCGACTTGCATCGGCTAAAGCTCTTTAAGGCGCATAGAAAAAGTGCATTCTGTACGTTATTTGTCATATCAGAGTACCCCAAAATGATGAATATGTGTTATTTCCAAATTCACATTTTTGCGGGAAATTCGTTATAACATTTACAAATATCAACCGATTTCAATTCTGCCACTTGCATCGGCTAAAGCTCGTCAGGGTACATAGAAAAAGTGCATTGTGAATGTTATTGGTCATATCAGAGTGCCCCAAAATGTTGAAAATGTGTTATTTCCTAATACACATTTTTGCGATTTTAGCTAATAAAAACGGTACCGACATGCTACCAAATGCGTTAAAAATGGTCGCGCCCATGATATGTTGGTCTGTAAAAAAGATTAAAACGATTTATCGTTCTCGCCTGCGTCACGAAGAAATTTACCGAAAATATGCTCTAAGCCGTTGAATGGAGCTTATTTTCGGTAAATTTGTTATAACATTTACAAATCTCAACCGATTTCAATTCTGCGACTTGCATCGGCTAAAGCTCTTTAAGGCGCATAGAAAAAGTGCATTCTGTACGTTATTTGTCATATCAGAGTACCCCAAAATGATGAATATGTGTTATTTCCAAATTCACATTTTTGCGGTAAATTCGTTATAACATTTACAAATATCAACCGATTTCAATTCTGCCACTTGCATCGGCTAAAGCTCGTCAGGGTACATAGAAAAAGTGCATTGTGAATGTTATTGGTCATATCAGAGTGCCCCAAAATGTTGAAAATGTGTTATTTCCTAATACACATTTTTGCGATTTTAGCTAATAAAAACGGTACCGACATGCTACCAAATGCGTTAAAAATGGTCGCGCCCATGATATGTTGGTCTGTAAAAAAGATTAAAACGATTTATCGTTCTCGCCTGCGTCACGAAGAAATTTACCGAAAATATGCTCTAAGCCGTTGAATGGAGCTTATTTTCGGTAAATTTGTTATAACATTTACAAATCTCAACCGATTTCAATTCTGCGACTTGCATCGGCTAAAGCTCTTTAAGGCGCATAGAAAAAGTGCATTCTGTACGTTATTTGTCATATCAGAGTACCCCAAAATGATGAATATGTGTTATTTCCAAATTCACATTTTTGCGGTAAATTCGTTATAACATTTACAAATATCAACCGATTTCAATTCTGCCACTTGCATCGGCTAAAGCTCGTCAGGGTACATAGAAAAAGTGCATTGTGAATGTTATTGGTCATATCAGAGTGCCCCAAAATGTTGAAAATGTGTTATTTCCTAATACACATTTTTGCATTTTAGCTAATAAAAACGGTACCGACATGCTACCAAATGCGTTAAAAATGGTCGCGCCCATGATATGTTGGTCTGTAAAAAAGATTAAAACGATTTATCGTTCTCGCCTGCGTCACGAAGAAATTTACCGAAAATATGCTCTAAGCCGTTGAATGGAGCTTATTTTCGGTAAATTTGTTATAACATTTACAAATCTCAACCGATTTCAATTCTGCGACTTGCATCGGCTAAAGCTCTTTAAGGCGCATAGAAAAAGTGCATTCTGTACGTTATTTGTCATATCAGAGTACCCCAAAATGATGAATATGTGTTATTTCCAAATTCACATTTTTGCGGGAAATTCGTTATAACATTTACAAATATCAACCGATTTCAATTCTGCCACTTGCATCGGCTAAAGCTCGTCAGGGTACATAGAAAAAGTGCATTGTGAATGTTATTGGTCATATCAGAGTGCCCCAAAATGTTGAAAATGTGTTATTTCCTAATACACATTTTTGCGATTTTAGCTAATAAAAACGGTACCGACATGCTACCAAATGCGTTAAAAATGGTCGCGCCCATGATATGTTGGTCTGTAAAAAAGATTAAAACGATTTATCGTTCTCGCCTGCGTCACGAAGAAATTTACCGAAAATATGCTCTAAGCCGTTGAATGGAGCTTATTTTCGGTAAATTTGTTATAACATTTACAAATCTCAACCGATTTCAATTCTGCGACTTGCATCGGCTAAAGCTCTTTAAGGCGCATAGAAAAAGTGCATTCTGTACGTTATTTGTCATATCAGAGTACCCCAAAATGATGAATATGTGTTATTTCCAAATTCACATTTTTGCGGTAAATTCGTTATAACATTTACAAATATCAACCGATTTCAATTCTGCCACTTGCATCGGCTAAAGCTCGTCAGGGTACATAGAAAAAGTGCATTGTGAATGTTATTGGTCATATCAGAGTGCCCCAAAATGTTGAAAATGTGTTATTTCCTAATACACATTTTTGCGATTTTAGCTAATAAAAACGGTACCGACATGCTACCAAATGCGTTAAAAATGGTCGCGCCCATGATATGTTGGTCTGTAAAAAAGATTAAAACGATTTATCGTTCTCGCCTGCGTCACGAAGAAATTTACCGAAAATATGCTCTAAGCCGTTGAATGGAGCTTATTTTCGGTAAATTTGTTATAACATTTACAAATCTCAACCGATTTCAATTCTGCGACTTGCATCGGCTAAAGCTCTTTAAGGCGCATAGAAAAAGTGCATTCTGTACGTTATTTGTCATATCAGAGTACCCCAAAATGATGAATATGTGTTATTTCCAAATTCACATTTTTGCGGTAAATTCGTTATAACATTTACAAATATCAACCGATTTCAATTCTGCCACTTGCATCGGCTAAAGCTCGTCAGGGTACATAGAAAAAGTGCATTGTGAATGTTATTGGTCATATCAGAGTGCCCCAAAATGTTGAAAATGTGTTATTTCCTAATACACATTTTTGCGATTTTAGCTAATAAAAACGGTACCGACATGCTACCAAATGCGTTAAAAATGGTCGCGCCCATGATATGTTGGTCTGTAAAAAAGATTAAAACGATTTATCGTTCTCGCCTGCGTCACGAAGAAATTTACCGAAAATATGCTCTAAGCCGTTGAATGGAGCTTATTTTCGGTAAATTTGTTATAACATTTACAAATCTCAACCGATTTCAATTCTGCGACTTGCATCGGCTAAAGCTCTTTAAGGCGCATAGAAAAAGTGCATTCTGTACGTTATTTGTCATATCAGAGTACCCCAAAATGATGAATATGTGTTATTTCCAAATTCACATTTTTGCGGGAAATTCGTTATAACATTTACAAATATCAACCGATTTCAATTCTGCCACTTGCATCGGCTAAAGCTCGTCAGGGTACATAGAAAAAGTGCATTGTGAATGTTATTGGTCATATCAGAGTGCCCCAAAATGTTGAAAATGTGTTATTTCCTAATACACATTTTTGCGATTTTAGCTAATAAAAACGGTACCGACATGCTACCAAATGCGTTAAAAATGGTCGCGCCCATGATATGTTGGTCTGTAAAAAAGATTAAAACAATTTATCGTTCTCGCCTGCGTCACGAAGAAATTTACCGAAAATATGCTCTAAGCCGTTGAATGGAGCTTATTTTCGGTAAATTTGTTATAACATTTACAAATCTCAACCGATTTCAATTCTGCGACTTGCATCGGCTAAAGCTCTTTAAGGCGCATAGAAAAAGTGCATTCTGTACGTTATTTGTCATATCAGAGTACCCCAAAATGATGAATATGTGTTATTTCCAAATTCACATTTTTGCGGTAAATTCATTATAACATTTACAAATATCAACCGATTTCAATTCTGCCGCTTGCATCGGCTAAAGCTCGTCAGGGCACATAGAAAAAGTGCATTGTAAATGTTATTGGTCATATCAGAGTGCCCCAAAATGTTGAAAATGTGTTATTTCCTAATACACATTTTTGCGATTTTAGCTAATAAAAACGGTACCGACATGCTACCAAATGCGTTAAAAATGGTCGCGCCCATGATATGTTGGTCTGTAAAAAAGATTAAAACGATTTATCGTTCTCGCCTGCGTCACGAAGAAATTTACCGAAAATATGCTCTAAGCCGTTGAATGGAGCTTATTTTCGGTAAATTTGTTATAACATTTACAAATCTCAACCGATTTCAATTCTGCGACTTGCATCGGCTAAAGCTCTTTAAGGCGCATAGAAAAAGTGCATTCTGTACGTTATTTGTCATATCAGAGTACCCCAAAATGATGAATATGTGTTATTTCCAAATTCACATTTTTGCGGGAAATTCGTTATAACATTTACAAATATCAACCGATTTCAATTCTGCCACTTGCATCGGCTAAAGCTCGTCAGGGTACATAGAAAAAGTGCATTGTGAATGTTATTGGTCATATCAGAGTGCCCCAAAATGTTGAAAATGTGTTATTTCCTAATACACATTTTTGCGATTTTAGCTAATAAAAACGGTACCGACATGCTACCAAATGCGTTAAAAATGGTCGCGCCCATGATATGTTGGTCTGTAAAAAAGATTAAAACGATTTATCGTTCTCGCCTGCGTCACGAAGAAATTTACCGAAAATATGCTCTAAGCCGTTGAATGGAGCTTATTTTCGGTAAATTTGTTATAACATTTACAAATCTCAACCGATTTCAATTCTGCGACTTGCATCGGCTAAAGCTCTTTAAGGCGCATAGAAAAAGTGCATTCTGTACGTTATTTGTCATATCAGAGTACCCCAAAATGATGAATATGTGTTATTTCCAAATTCACATTTTTGCGGTAAATTCGTTATAACATTTACAAATATCAACCGATTTCAATTCTGCCACTTGCATCGGCTAAAGCTCGTCAGGGTACATAGAAAAAGTGCATTGTGAATGTTATTGGTCATATCAGAGTGCCCCAAAATGTTGAAAATGTGTTATTTCCTAATACACATTTTTGCGATTTTAGCTAATAAAAACGGTACCGACATGCTACCAAATGCGTTAAAAATGGTCGCGCCCATGATATGTTGGTCTGTAAAAAAGATTAAAACGATTTATCGTTCTCGCCTGCGTCACGAAGAAATTTACCGAAAATATGCTCTAAGCCGTTGAATGGAGCTTATTTTCGGTAAATTTGTTATAACATTTACAAATCTCAACCGATTTCAATTCTGCGACTTGCATCGGCTAAAGCTCTTTAAGGCGCATAGAAAAAGTGCATTCTGTACGTTATTTGTCATATCAGAGTACCCCAAAATGATGAATATGTGTTATTTCCAAATTCACATTTTTGCGGTAAATTCGTTATAACATTTACAAATATCAACCGATTTCAATTCTGCCACTTGCATCGGCTAAAGCTCGTCAGGGTACATAGAAAAAGTGCATTGTGAATGTTATTGGTCATATCAGAGTGCCCCAAAATGTTGAAAATGTGTTATTTCCTAATACACATTTTTGCGATTTTAGCTAATAAAAACGGTACCGACATGCTACCAAATGCGTTAAAAATGGTCGCGCCCATGATATGTTGGTCTGTAAAAAAGATTAAAACGATTTATCGTTCTCGCCTGCGTCACGAAGAAATTTACCGAAAATATGCTCTAAGCCGTTGAATGGAGCTTATTTTCGGTAAATTTGTTATAACATTTACAAATCTCAACCGATTTCAATTCTGCGACTTGCATCGGCTAAAGCTCTTTAAGGCGCATAGAAAAAGTGCATTCTGTACGTTATTTGTCATATCAGAGTACCCCAAAATGATGAATATGTGTTATTTCCAAATTCACATTTTTGCGGGAAATTCGTTATAACATTTACAAATATCAACCGATTTCAATTCTGCCACTTGCATCGGCTAAAGCTCGTCAGGGTACATAGAAAAAGTGCATTGTGAATGTTATTGGTCATATCAGAGTGCCCCAAAATGTTGAAAATGTGTTATTTCCTAATACACATTTTTGCGATTTTAGCTAATAAAAACGGTACCGACATGCTACCAAATGCGTTAAAAATGGTCGCGCCCATGATATGTTGGTCTGTAAAAAAGATTAAAACGATTTATCGTTCTCGCCTGCGTCACGAAGAAATTTACCGAAAATATGCTCTAAGCCGTTGAATGGAGCTTATTTTCGGTAAATTTGTTATAACATTTACAAATCTCAACCGATTTCAATTCTGCGACTTGCATCGGCCAAAGCTCTTTAAGGCGCATAGAAAAAGTGCATTCTGTACGTTATTTGTCATATCAGAGTACCCCAAAATGATGAATATGTGTTATTTCCAAATTCACATTTTTGCGGTAAATTCGTTATAACATTTACAAATATCAACCGATTTCAATTCTGCCACTTGCATCGGCTAAAGCTCGTCAGGGTACATAGAAAAAGTGCATTGTGAATGTTATTGGTCATATCAGAGTGCCCCAAAATGTTGAAAATGTGTTATTTCCTAATACACATTTTTGTGATTTTAGCTAATAAAAACGGTACCGACATGCTACCAAATGCGTTAAAAATGGTCGCGCCCATGATATGTTGGTCTGTAAAAAAGATTAAAACGATTTATCGTTCTCGCCTGCGTCACGAAGAAATTTACCGAAAATATGCTCTAAGCCGTTGAATGGAGCTTATTTTCGGTAAATTTGTTATAACATTTACAAATCTCAACCGATTTCAATTCTGCGACTTGCATCGGCTAAAGCTCTTTAAGGCGCATAGAAAAAGTGCATTCTGTACGTTATTTGTCATATCAGAGTACCCCAAAATGATGAATATGTGTTATTTCCAAATTCACATTTTTGCGGTAAATTCGTTATAACATTTACAAATATCAACCGATTTCAATTCTGCCACTTGCATCGGCTAAAGCTCGTCAGGGTACATAGAAAAAGTGCATTGTGAATGTTATTGGTCATATCAGAGTGCCCCAAAATGTTGAAAATGTGTTATTTCCTAATACACATTTTTGCGATTTTAGCTAATAAAAACGGTACCGACATGCTACCAAATGCGTTAAAAATGGTCGCGCCCATGATATGTTGGTCTGTAAAAAAGATTAAAACGATTTATCGTTCTCGCCTGCGTCACGAAGAAATTTACCGAAAATATGCTCTAAGCCGTTGAATGGAGCTTATTTTCGGTAAATTTGTTATAACATTTACAAATCTCAACCGATTTCAATTCTGCGACTTGCATCGGCTAAAGCTCTTTAAGGCGCATAGAAAAAGTGCATTCTGTACGTTATTTGTCATATCAGAGTACCCCAAAATGATGAATATGTGTTATTTCCAAATTCACATTTTTGCGGTAAATTCGTTATAACATTTACAAATATCAACCGATTTCAATTCTGCCACTTGCATCGGCTAAAGCTCGTCAGGGTACATAGAAAAAGTGCATTGTGAATGTTATTGGTCATATCAGAGTGCCCCAAAATGTTGAAAATGTGTTATTTCCTAATACACATTTTTGCGATTTTAGCTAATAAAAACGGGTACCGACATGCTACCAAATGCGTTAAAAATGGTCGCGCCCATGATATGTTGGTCTGTAAAAAAGATTAAAACGATTTATCGTTCTCGCCTGCGTCACGAAGAAATTTACCGAAAATATGCTCTAAGCCGTTGAATGGAGCTTATTTTCGGTAAATTTGTTATAACATTTACAAATCTCAACCGATTTCAATTCTGCGACTTGCATCGGCTAAAGCTCTTTAAGGCGCATAGAAAAAGTGCATTCTGTACGTTATTTGTCATATCAGAGTACCCGAAAATGATGAATATGTGTTATTTCCAAATTCACATTTTTGCGGGAAATTCGTTATAACATTTACAAATATCAACCGATTTCAATTCTGCCACTTGCATCGGCTAAAGCTCGTCAGGGTACATAGAAAAAGTGCATTGTGAATGTTATTGGTCATATCAGAGTGCCCCAAAATGTTGAAAATGTGTTATTTCCTAATACACATTTTTGCGATTTTAGCTAATAAAAACGGTACCGACATGCTACCAAATGCGTTAAAAATGGTCGCGCCCATGATATGTTGGTCTGTAAAAAAGATTAAAACGATTTATCGTTCTCGCCTGCGTCACGAAGAAATTTACCGAAAATATGCTCTAAGCCGTTGAATGGAGCTTATTTTCGGTAAATTTGTTATAACATTTACAAATCTCAACCGATTTCAATTCTGCGACTTGCATCGGCTAAAGCTCTTTAAGGCGCATAGAAAAAGTGCATTCTGTACGTTATTTGTCATATCAGAGTACCCAAAATGATGAATATGTGTTATTTCCAAATTCACATTTTTGCGGTAAATTCGTTATAACATTTACAAATATCAACCGATTTCAATTCTGCCACTTGCATCGGCTAAAGCTCGTCAGGGTACATAGAAAAAGTGCATTGTGAATGTTATTGGTCATATCAGAGTGCCCCAAAATGTTGAAAATGTGTTATTTCCTAATACACATTTTTGCGATTTTAGCTAATAAAAACGGTACCGACATGCTACCAAATGCGTTAAAAATGGTCGCGCCCATGATATGTTGTGTCTGTAAAAAAGATTAAAACGATTTATCGTTCTCGCCTGCGTCACGAAGAAATTTACCGAAAATATGCTCTAAGCCGTTGAATGGAGCTTATTTTCGGTAAATTTGTTATAACATTTACAAATCTCAACCGATTTCAATTCTGCGACTTGCATCGGCTAAAGCTCTTTAAGGCGCATAGAAAAAGTGCATTCTGTACGTAATTTGTCATATCAGAGTACCCCAAAATGATGAATATGTGTTATTTCCAAATTCCCATTTTTGCGGGAAATTCGTTATAACATTTACAAATATCAACCGATTTCAATTCTGCCACTTGCATCGGCTAAAGCTCGTCAGGGTACATAGAAAAAGTGCATTGTGAATGTTATTGGTCATATCAGAGTGCCCCAAAATGTTGAAAATGTGTTATTTCCTAATACACATTTTTTGCGATTTTAGCTAATAAAAACGGTACCGACATGCTACCAAATGCGTTAAAAATGGTCGCGCCCATGATATGTTGGTCTGTAAAAAAGATTAAAACGATTTATCGTTCTCGCCTGCGTCACGAAGAAATTTACCGAAAATATGCTCTAAGCCGTTGAATGGAGCTTATTTTCGGTAAATTTGTTATAACATTTACAAATCTCAACCGATTTCAATTCTGCGACTTGCATCGGCTAAAGCTCTTTAAGGCGCATAGAAAAAGTGCATTCTGTACGTTATTTGTCATATCAGAGTACCGCAAAATGATGAATATGTGTTATTTCCAAATTCACATTTTTGCGGTAAATTCGTTATAACATTTACAAATATCAACCGATTTCAATTCTGCCACTTGCATCGGCTAAAGCTCGTCAGGGTACATAGAAAAAGTGCATTGTGAATGTTATTGGTCATATCAGAGTGCCCCAAAATGTTGAAAATGTGTTATTTCCTAATACACATTTTTGCGATTTTAGCTAATAAAAACGGTACCGACATGCTACCAAATGCGTTAAAAATGGTCGCGCCCATGATATGTTGGTCTGTAAAAAAGATTAAAACGATTTATCGTTCTCGCCTGCGTCACGAAGAAATTTACCGAAAATATGCTCTAAGCCCGTTGAATGGAGCTTATTTTCGGTAAATTTGTTATAACATTTACAAATCTCAACCGATTTCAATTCTGCGACTTGCATCGGCTAAAGCTCTTTAAGGCGCATAGAAAAAGTGCATTCTGTACATTATTTGTCATATCAGAGTACCCCAAAATGATGAATATGTGTTATTTCCAAATTCACATTTTTGCGGTAAATTCGTTATAACATTTACAAATATCAACCGATTTCAATTCTGCCACTTGCATCGGCTAAAGCTCGTCAGGGTACATAGAAAAAGTGCATTGTGAATGTTATTGGTCATATCAGAGTGCCCCAAAATGTTGAAAATGTGTTATTTCCTAATACACATTTTTGCGATTTTAGCTAATAAAAACGGTACCGACATGCTACCAAATGCTTTAAAAATGGTCGCGCCCATGATATGTTGGTCTGTAAAAAAGATTAAAATGATTTATCGTTCTCGCCTGCGTCACGAAGAAATTTACCGAAAATATGCTCTAAGCCGTTGAATGGAGCTTATTTTCGGTAAATTTGTTATAACATTTACAAATCTCAACCGATTTCAATTCTGCGACTTGCATCGGCTAAAGCTCTTTAAGGCGCATAGAAAAAGTGCATTCTGTACGTTATTTGTCATATCAGAGTACCCCAAAATGATGAATATGTGTTATTTCCAAATTCACATTTTTGCGGTAAATTCGTTATAACATTTACAAATATCAACCGATTTCAATTCTGCCACTTGCATCGGCTAAAGCTCGTCAGGGTACATAGAAAAAGTGCATTGTGAATGTAATTGGTCATATCAGAGTGCCCCAAAATGTTGAAAATGTGTTATTTCCTAATACACATTTTTGCGATTTTAGCTAATAAAAACGGTACCGACATGCTACCAAATGCGTTAAAAATGGTCGCGCCCATGATATGTTGGTCTGTAAAATAGATTAAAACGATTTATCGTTCTCGCCTGCGTCACGAAGAAATTTACCGAAAATATGCTCTAAGCCGTTGAATGGAGCTTATTTTCGGTAAATTTGTTATAACATTTACAAATCTCAACCGATTTCAATTCTGCGACTTGCATCGGCTGAAGCTCTTTAAGGCGCATAGAAAAAGTGCATTCTGTACGTTATTTGTCATATCAGAGTACCCCAAAATGATGAATATGTGTTATTTCCAAATTCACATTTTTGCGGGAAATTCGTTATAACATTTACAAATATCAACCGATTTCAATTCTGCCACTTGCATCGGCTAAAGCTCGTCAGGGTACATAGAAAAAGTGCATTGTGAATGTTATTGGTCATATCAGAGTGCCCCAAAATGTTGAAAATGTGTTATTTCCTAATACACATTTTTGCGATTTTAGCTAATAAAAACGGTACCGACATGCTACCAAATGCGTTAAAAATGGTCGCGCCCATGATATGTTGGTCTGTAAACAAGATTAAAACGATTTATCGTTCTCGCCTGCGTCACGAAGAAATTTAGCGAAAATATGCTCTAAGCCGTTGAATGGAGCTTATTTTCGGTAAATTTGTTATAACATTTACAGATCTCAACCGATTTCAATTCTCCGACTTGCATCGGCTAAAGCTCTTTAAGGCGCATAGAAAAGGTGCATTCTGTACGTTATTTGTCATATCAGAGTACCCCAAAATGATGAATATGTGTTATTTCCAAATTCACATTTTTGCGGTAAATTCGTTATAACATTTACAAATATCAACCGATTTGAATTCTGCCACTTGCATCGGCTAAAGCTCGTCAGGGTACATGGAAAAAGTGCATTGTGAATGTTATTGGTCATATCAGAGTGCCCCAAAATGTTGAAAATGTGTTATTTCCTAATACACATTTTTGCGATTTTAGCTAATAAAAACGGTACCGACATGCTACCAAATGCGTTAAAAATGGTCGCGCCCATGATATGTTGGTCTGTAAAATAGATTAAAACGATTTATCGTTCTCGCCTGCGTCACGAAGAAATTTACCGAAAATATGCTCTAAGCCGTTGAATGGAGCTTATTTTCGGTAAATTTGTTATAACATTTACAAATCTCAACCGATTTCAATTCTGCGACTTGCATCGGCTAAAGCTCTTTAAGGCGCATAGAAAAAGTGTATTCTGTACGTTATTTGTCATATCAGAGTACCCCAAAATGATGAATATGTGTTATTTCCAAATTCACATTTTTGCGGGAAATTCGTTATAACATTTACAAATATCAACCGATTTCAATTCTGCCACTTGCATCGGCTAAAGCTCGTCAGGGTACATAGAAAAAGTGCATTGTGAATGTTATTGGTCATATCAGAGTGCCCCAAAATGTTGAAAATGTGTTATTTCCTAATACACATTTTTGCGATTTTAGCTAATAAAAACGGTACCGACATGCTACCAAATGCGTTAAAAATGGTCGCGCCCATGATATGTTGGTCTGTAAACAAGATTAAAACGATTTATCGTTCTCGCCTGCGTCACGAAGAAATTTAGCGAAAATATGCTCTAAGCCGTTGAATGGAGCTTATTTTCGGTAAATTTGTTATAACATTTACAAATCTCAACCGATTTCAATTCTCCGACTTGCATCGGCTAAAGCTCTTTAAGGCGCATAGAAAAGGTGCATTCTGTACGTTATTTGTCATATCAGAGTACCCCAAAATGATGAATATGTGTCCAAATTCACATTTTTGCGGTAAATTCGTTATAACATTTACAAATATCAACCGATTTCAATTCTGCCACTTGCATCGGCTAAAGCTCGTCAGGGTACATAGAAAAAGTGCATTGTGAATGTTATTGGTCATATCAGAGTGCCCCAAAATGTTGAAAATGTGTTATTTCCTAATACACATTTTTGCGATTTTAGCTAATAAAAACGGTACCGACATGCTACCAAATGCGTTAAAAATGGTCGCGCCCATGATATGTTGGTCTGTAAAAAAGATTAAAATGATTTATCGTTCTCGCCTGCGTCACGAAGAAATTTACCGAAAATATGCTCTAAGCCGTTGAATGGAGCTTATTTTCGGTAAATTTGTTATAACATTTACAAATCTCAACCGATTTCAATTCTGCGACTTGCATCGGCTAAAGCTCTTTAAGGCGCATAGAAAAAGTGCATTCTGTACGTTATTTGTCATATCAGAGTACCCCAAAATGATGAATATGTGTTATTTCCAAATTCACATTTATGCGGTAAATTCGTTATAACATTTACAAATATTACCCGATTTCAATTCTGCCACTTGCATCGGCTAAAGCTCGTCAGGGTACATAAAAAAAGTGCATTGTGAATGTAATTGGTCATATCAGAGTGCCCCAAAATGTTGAAAATGTGTTATTTCCTAATACACATTTTTGCGATTTTAGCTAATAAAAACGGTACCGACATGCTACCAAATGCGTTAAAAATGGTCGCGCCCATGATATGTTGGTCTGTAAAATAGATTAAAACGATTTATCGTTCTCGCCTGCGTCACGAAGAAATGTACCGAAAATATGCTCTAAGCCGTTGAATGGAGCTTATTTTCGGTAAATTTGTTATAACATTTACAAATCTCAACCGATTTCAATTCAGCGACTTGCATCGGCTAAAGCTCTTTAAGGCGCATAGAAAAAGTGCATTCTGTACGTTATTTGTCATATCAGAGTACCCCAAAATGATGAATATGTGTTATTTCCAAATTCACATTTTTGCGGGAAATTCGTTATAACATTTACAAATATCAACCGATTTCAATTCTGCCACTTGCATCGGCTAAAGCTCGTCAGGGTACATAGAAAAAGTGCATTGTGAATGTTATTGGTCATATCAGAGTGCCCCAAAATGTTGAAAATGTGTTATTTCCTAATACACATTTTTGCGATTTTAGCTAATAAAAACGGTACCGACATGCTACCAAATGCGTTAAAAATGGTCGCGCCCATGATATGTTGGTCTGTAAACAAGATTAAAACGATTTATCGTTCTCGCCTGCGTCACGAAGAAATTTAGCGAAAATATGCTCTAAGCCGTTGAATGGAGCTTATTTTCGGTAAATTTGTTATAACATTTACAAATCTCAACCGATTTCAATTCTCCGACTTGCATCGGCTAAAGCTCTTTAAGGCGCATAGAAAAGGTGCATTCTGTACGTTATTTGTCATATCAGAGTACCCCAAAATGATGAATATGTGTTATTTCCAAATTCACATTTTTGCGGTAAATTCGTTATAACATTTACAAATATCAACCGATTTCAATTCTGCCACTTGCATCGGCTAAAGCTCGTCAGGGTACATAGAAAAAGTGCATTGTGAATGTTATTGGTCATATCAGAGTGCCCCAAAATGTTGAAAATGTGTTATTTCCTAATACACATTTTTGCGATTTTAGCTAATAAAAACGGTACCGACATGCTACCAAATGCGTTAAAAATGGTCGCGCCCATGATATGTTGGTCTGTAAAATAGATTAAAACGATTTATCGTTCTCGCCTGCGTCACGAAGAAATTTACCGAAAATATGCTCTAAGCCGTTGAATGGAGTCTATTTTCGGTAAATTTGTTATAACATTTACAAATCTCAACCGATTTCAATTCTGCGACTTGCATCGGCTAAAGCTCTTTAAGGCGCATAGAAAAAGTGCATTCTGTACGTTATTTGTCATATCAGAGTACCCCAAAATGATGAATATGTGTTATTTCCAAATTCACATTTTTGCGGGAAATTCGTTATAACATTTACAAATATCAACCGATTTCAATTCTGCCACTTGCATCGGCTAAAGCTCGTCAGGGTACATAGAAAAAGTGCATTATGAATGTTATTGGTCATATCAGAGTGCCCCAAAATGTTGAAAATGTGTTATTTCCTAATACACATTTTTGCGATTTTAGCTAATAAAAACGGTACCGACATGCTACCAAATGCGTTAAAAATGGTCGCGCCCATGATATGTTGGTCTGTAAACAAGATTAAAACGATTTATCGTTCTCGCCTGGGTCACGAAGAAATTTAGCGAAAATATGCTCTAAGCCGTTGAATGGAGCTTATTTTCGGTAAATTTGTTATAACATTTACAAATCTCAACCGATTTCAATTCTCCGACTTGCATCGGCTAAATCTCTTTAAGGCGCATAGAAAAGGTGCATTCTGTATGTTATTTGTCATATCAGAGTACCCCAAAATGATGAATATGTGTTATTTCCAAATTCACATTTTTGCAGTAAATTCGTTATAACATTTACAAATATCAACCGATTTCAATTCTGCCACTTGCATCGGCTAAAGCTCGTCAGGGTACATAGAAAAAGTGCATTGTGAATGTTATTGGTCATATCAGAGTGCCCCAAAATGTTGAAAATGTGTTATTTCCTAATACACATTTTTGCGATTTTAGCTAATAAAAACGGTACCGACATGCTACCAAATGCGTTAAAAATGGTCGCGCCCATGATATGTTGGTCTGTAAAAAAGATTAAAACGATTTATCGTTCTCGCCTGCGTCACGAAGAAATTTACCGAAAATATGCTCTAAGCCGTTGAATGGAGCTTATTTTCGGTAAATTTGTTATAACATTTACAAATCTCAACCGATTTCAATTCTGCGACTTGCATCGGCTAAAGCTCTTTAAGGCGCATAGAAAAAGTGCATTCTGTACATTATTTGTCATATCAGAGTACCCCAAAATGATGAATATGTGTTATTTCCAAATTCACATTTTTGCGGTAAATTCGTTATAACATTTACAAATATCAACCGATTTCAATTCTGCCACTTGCATCGGCTAATGCTCGTCAGGGTACATAGAAAAAGTGCATTGTGAATGTTATTGGTCATATCAGAGTGCCCCAAAATGTTGAAAATGTGTTATTTCCTAATACACATTTTTGCGATTTTAGCTAATAAAAACGGTACCGACATGCTACCAAATGCGTTAAAAATGGTCGCGCCCATGATATGTTGGTCTGTAAAAAAGATTAAAACGATTTATCGTTCTCGCCTGCGTCATGAAGAAATTTACCGAAAATATGCTCTAAGCCGTTGAATGGAGCTTATTTTCGGTAAATTTGTTATAACATTTACAAATCTCAACCGATTTCATTTCTGCGACTTGCATCGGCTAAAGCTCTTTAAGGCGCATAGAAAAAGTGCATTCTGTACATTATTTGTCATATCAGAGTACCCCAAAATGATGAATATGTGTTATTTCCAAATTCACATTTTTGCGGTAAATTCGTTATAACATTTACAAATATCAACCGATTTCAATTCTGCCACTTGCATCGGCTAAAGCTCGTCAGGGTACATAGAAAAAGTGCATTGTGAATGTTATTGGTCATATCAGAGTGTCCCAAAATGTTGAAAATGTGTTATTTCCTAATACACATTTTTGCGATTTTAGCTAATAAAAACGGTACCGACATGCTACCAAATGCGTTAAAAATGGTCGCGCCCATGATATGTTGGTCTGTAAAAAAGATTAAAATGATTTATCGTTCTCGCCTGCGTCACGAAGAAATTTACCGAAAATATGCTCTAAGCCGTTGAATGGAGCTTATTTTCGGTAAATTTGTTATAACATTTACAAATCTCAACCGATTTCAATTCTGCGACTTGCATCGGCTAAAGCTCTTTAAGGCGCATAGAAAAAGTGCATTCTGTACGTTATTTGTCATATCAGAGTACCCCAAAATGATGAATATGTGTTATTTCCAAATTCACATTTTTGCGGTAAATTCGTTATAACATTTACAAATATCAACCGATTTCAATTCTGCCACTTGCATCGGCTAAAGCTCGTCAGGGTACATAGAAAAAGTGCATTGTGAATGTTATTGGTCATATCAGAGTGCCCCATAATGTTGAAAATGTGTTATTTCCTAATACACATTTTTGCGATTTTAGCTAATAAAAACGGTACCGACATGCTACCAAATGCGTTAAAAATGGTCGCGCCCATGATATGTTGGTCTGTAAAAAAGATTAAAACGATTTATCGTTCTCGCCTGCGTCACGAAGAAATTTACCGAAAATATGCTCTAAGACGTTGAATGGAGCTTATTTTCGGTAAATTTGTTATAACATTTACAAATCTCAACCGATTTCAATTCTGCGACTTGCATCGGCTAAAGCTCTTTAAGGCGCCTAGAAAAAGTGCATTCTGTACGTTATTTGTCATATCAGAGTACCCCAAATTGATGAATATGTGTTATTTCCAAATTCACATTTTTGCGGGAAATTCGTTATAACATTTACAAATATCAACCGATTTCAATTCTGCCACTTGCATCGGCTAAAGCTCGTCAGGGTACATAGAAAAAGTGCATTGTGAATGTTATTGGTCATATCAGAGTGCCCCAAAATGTTGAAAATGTGTTATTTCCTAATACACATTTTTGCGATTTTAGCTAATAAAAACGGTACCGACATGCTACCAAATGCGTTAAAAATGGTCGCGCCCATGATATGTTGGTCTGTAAAAAAGATTAAAACGATTTATCGTTCTCGCCTGCGTTACGAAGAAATTTACCGAAAATATGCTCTAAGCCGTTGAATGGAGCTTATTTTCGGTAAATTTGTTATAACATTTACAAATCTCAACCGATTTCAATTCTGCGACTTGCATCGACTAAAGCTCTTTAAGGCGCATAGAAAAGGTGCATTCTGTACGTTATTTGTCATATCAGAGTACCCCAAAATGATGAATATGTGTTATTTCCAAATTCACATTTTTGCGGTAAATTCGTTATAACATTTACAAATATCAACCGATTTCAATTCTGCCACTTGCATCGGCTAAAGCTCGTCAGGGTACATAGAAAAAGTGCATTGTGAATGTTATTGGTCATATCAGAGTGCCCCAAAATGTTGAAAATGTGTTATTTCCTAATACACATTTTTGCGATTTTAGCTAATAAAAACGGTACCGACATGCTACCAAATGCGTTAAAAATGGTCGCGCCCATGATATGTTGGTCTGTAAAAAAGATTAAAACGATTTAACGTTCTCGCCTGCGTCACGAAGAAATTTACCGAAAATATGCTCTAAGCCGTTGAATGGAGCTTATTTTCGGTAAATTTGTTATAACATTTACAAATCTCAACCGATTTCAATTCTGCGACTTGCATCGGCTAAAGCTCTTTAAGCCGCATAGAAATTGTGCATTCTGTACGTTATTTGTCATATCAGAGTACCCCAAAATGATGAATATGTGTTATTTCCAAATTCACATTTTTGCGGTAAATTCGTTATAACATTTACAAATATCAACCGATTTCAATTCTGCCACTTGCATCGGCTAAAGCTCGTCAGGGTACATAGAAAAAGTGCATTGTTAATGTTATTGGTCATATCAGAGTGCCCCAAAATGTTGAAAATGTGTTATTTCCTAATACACATTTTTGCGATTTTAGCTAATAAAAACGGTACCGACATGCTACCAAATGCGTTAAAAATGGTCGCGCCCATGATATGTTGGTCTGTAAAAAAGATTAAAACGATTTATCGTTCTCGCCTGCGTCACGAAGAAATTTACCGAAAATATGCTCTAAGCCGTTGAATGGAGCTTATTTTCGGTAAATTTGTTATAACATTTACAAATCTCAACCGATTTCAATTCTGCGACTTGCATCGGCTAAAGCTCTTTAAGGCGCATAGAAAAAGTGCATTCTGTACATTATTTGTCATATCAGAGTACCCCAAAATGATGAATATGTGTTATTTCCAAATTCACATTTTTGCGGTAAATTCGTTATAACATTTACAAATATCAACCGATTTCAATTCTGCCACTTGCATCGGCTAAAGCTCGTCAGGGTACATAGAAAAAGTGCATTGTGAATGTTATTGGTCATATCAGAGTGCCCCAAAATGTTGAAAATGTGTTATTTCCTAATACACATTTTTGCGATTTTAGCTAATAAAAACGGTACCGACATGCTACCAAATGCGTTAAAAATGGTCGCGCCCATGATATGTTGGTCTGTAAAAAAGATTAAAACGATTTATCGTTCTCGCCTGCGTCACGAAGAAATTTACCGAAAATATGCTCTAAGCCGTTGAATGGAGCTTATTTTCGGTAAATTTGTTATAACATTTACAAATCTCAACCGATTTCAATTCTGCGACTTGCATCGGCTAAAGTTTTTTAAGGCGCATAGAAAAAGTGCATTCTGTACATTATTTGTCATATCAGAGTACCCCAAAATGATGAATATGTGTTATTTCCAAATTCACATTTTTGCGGTAAATTCGTTATAACATTTACAAATATCAACCGATTTCAATTCTGCCACTTGCATCGGCTAAAGCTCGTCAGGGTACATAGAAAAAGTGCATTGTGAATGTTATTGGTCATATCAGAGTGCCCCAAAATGTTGAAAATGTGTTATTTCCTAATACACATTTTTGCGATTTTAGCTAATAAAAACGGTACCGACATGCTACCAAATGCGTTAAAAATGGTCGCGCCCATGATATGTTGGTCTGTAAAAAAGATTAAAATGATTTATCGTTCTCGCCTGCGTCACGAAGAAATTTACCGAAAATATGCTCTAAGCCGTTGAATGGAGCTTATTTTCGGTAAATTTGTTATAACATTTACAAATCTCAACCGATTTCAATTCTGCGACTTGCATCGGCTAAAGCTCTTTAAGGCGCATAGAAAAAGTGCATTCTGTACGTTATTTGTCATATCAGAGTACCCCAAAATGATGAATATGTGTTATTTCCAAATTCACATTTTTGCGGTAAATTCGTTATAACATTTACAAATATCAACCGATTTCAATTCTGCCACTTGGATCGGCTAAAGCTCGTCAGGGTACATAGAAAAAGTGCATTGTGAATGTTATTGGTCATATCAGAGTGCCCCAAAATGTTGAAAATGTGTTATTTCCTAATACACATTTTTGCGATTTTAGCTAATAAAAACGGTACCGACATGCTACCAAATGCGTTAAAAATGGTCGCGCCCATGATATGTGGGTCTGTAAAAAAGATTAAAACGATTTATCGTTCTCGCCTGCGTCACGAAGAAATTTACCGAAAATATGCTCTAAGACGATGAATGGAGCTTATTTTCGGTAAATTTGTTATAACATTTACAAATCTCAACCGATTTCAATTCTGCGACTTGCATCGGCTAAAGCTCTTTAAGGCGGATAGAAAAAGTGCATTCTGTACGTTATTTGTCATATCAGAGTACCCCAAATTGATGAATATGTGTTATTTCCAAATTCACATTTTTGCGGGAAATTCGTTATAACATTTACAAATATCAACCGATTTCAATTCTGCCACTTGCATCGGCTAAAGCTCGTCAGGGTACATAGAAAAAGTGCATTGTGAATGTTATTGGTCATATCAGAGTGCCCCAAAATGTTGAAAATGTGTTATTTCCTAATACACATTTTTGCGATTTTAGCTAATAAAAACGGTACCGACATGCTACCAAATGCGTTAAAAATGGTCGCGCCCATGATATGTTGGTCTGTAAAAAAGATTAAAACGATTTATCGTTCTCGCCTGCGTCACGAAGAAATTTACCGAAAATATGCTCTAAGCCGTTGAATGGAGCTTATTTTCGGTAAATTTGTTATAACATTTACAAATCTCAACCGATTTCAATTCTGCGACTTGCATCGGCTAAAGCTCTTTAAGGCGCATAGAAAAGGTGCATTCTGTACGTTATTTGTCATATCAGAGTACCCCAAAATGATGAATATGTGTTATTTCCAAATTCACATTTTTGCGGTAAATTCGTTATAACATTTACAAATATCAACCGATTTCAATTCTGCCACTTGCATCGGCTAAAGCTCGTCAGGGTACATAGAAAAAGTGCATTGTGAATGTTATTGGTCATATCAGAGTGCCCCAAAATGTTGAAAATGTGTTATTTCCTAATACACATTTTTGCGATTTTAGCTAATAAAAACGGTACCGACATGCTACCAAATGCGTTAAAAATGGTCGCGCCCATGATATGTTGGTCTGTAAAAAAGATTAAAACGATTTATCGTTCTCGCCTGCGTCACGAAGAAATTTACCGAAAATATGCTCTAAGCCGTTGAATGGAGCTTATTTTCGGTAAATTTGTTATAACATTTACAAATCTCAACCGATTTCAATTCTGCGACTTGCATCGGCTAAAGCTCTTTAAGGCGCATAGAAAAAGTGCATTCTGTACGTTATTTGTCATATCAGAGTACCCCAAAATGATGAATATGTGTTATTTCCAAATTCACATTTTTGCGGTAAATTCGTTATAACATTTACAAATATCAACCGATTTCAATTCTGCCACTTGCATCGGATAAAGCTCGTCAGGGTACATAGAAAAAGTGCATTGTGAATGTTATTGGTCATATCAGAGTGCCCCAAAATGTTGAAAATGTGTTATTTCCTAATACACATTTTTGCGATTTTAGCTAATAAAAACGGTACCGACATGCTACCAAATGCGTTAAAAATGGTCGCGCCCATGATATGTTGGTCTGTAAAAAAGATTAAAACGATTTATCGTTCTCGCCTGCGTCACGAAGAAATTTACCGAAAATATGCTCTAAGCCGTTGAATGGAGCTTATTTTCGGTAAATTTGTTATAACATTTACAAATCTCAACCGATTTCAATTCTGCGACTTGCATCGGCTAAAGCTCTTTAAGGCGCATAGAAAAAGTGCATTCTGTACGTTATTTGTCATATCAGAGTACCCCAAAATGATGAATATGTGTTATTTCCAAATTCACATTTTTGCGGGAAATTCGTTATAACATTTACAAATATCAACCGATTTCAATTCTGCCACTTGCATCGGCTAAAGCTCGTCAGGGTACATAGAAAAAGTGCATTGTGAATGTTATTGGTCATATCAGAGTGCCCCAAAATGTTGAAAATGTGTTATTTCCTAATACACATTTTTGCGATTTTAGCTAATAAAAACGGTACCGACATGCTACCAATTGCGTTAAAAATGGTCGCGCCCATGATATGTTGGTCTGTAAAAAAGATTAAAACGATTTATCGTTCTCGCCTGCGTCACGAAGAAATTTACCGAAAATATGCTCTAAGCCGTTGAATGGAGCTTATTTTCGGTAAATTTGTTATAACATTTACAAATCTCAACCGATTTCAATTCTGCGACTTGCATCGGCTAAAGCTCTTTAAGGCGCATAGAAAAAGTGCATTCTGTACGTTATTTGTCATATCAGAGTACCCCAAAATGATGAATATGTGTTATTTCCAAATTCACATTTTTGCGGGAAATTCGTTATAACATTTACAAATATCAACCGATTTCAATTCTGCCACTTGCATCGGCTAAAGCTCGTCAGGGTACATAGAAAAAGTGCATTGTGAATGTTATTGGTCATATCAGAGTGCCCCAAAATGTTGAAAATGTGTTATTTCCTAATACACATTTTTGCGATTTTAGCTAATAAAAACGGTACCGACATGCTACCAAATGCGTTAAAAATGGTCGCGCCCATGATATGTTGGTCTGTAAAAAAGATTAAAACGTTTTATCGTTCTCGCCTGCGTCACGAAGAAATTTACCGAAAATATGCTCTAAGCCGTTGAATGGAGCTTATTTTCGGTAAATTTGTTATAACATTTACAAATCTCAACCGATTTTAATTCTGCGACTTGCATCGGCTAAAGCTCTTTAAGGCGCATAGAAAAGGTGCATTCTGTACGTTATTTGTCATATCAGAGTACCCCAAAATGATGAATATGTGTTATTTCCAAATTCACATTTTTGCGGTAAATTCGTTATAACATTTACAAATATCAACCGATTTCAATTCTGCCACTTGCATCGGCTAAAGCTCGTCAGGTTACATAGAAAAAGTGCATTGTTAATGTTATTGGTCATATCAGAGTGCCCCAAAATGTTGAAAATGTGTTATTTCCTAATACACATTTTTGCGATTTTAGCTAATAAAAACGGTACCGACATGCTACCAAATGCGTTAAAAATGGTCGCGCCCATGATATGTTGGTCTGTAAAAACGATTAAAACGATTTATCGTTCTCGCCTGCGTCACGAAGAAATTTACCGAAAATATGCTCTAAGCCGTTGAATGGAGCTTATTTTCGGTAAATTTGTTATAACATTTACAAATCTCAACCGATTTCAATTCTGCGACTTGCATCGGCTAAAGCTCTTTAAGGCGCATAGAAAAAGTGCATTCTGTACATTATTTGTCATATCAGAGTACCCCAAAATGATGAATATGTGTTATTTCCAAATTCACATTTTTGCGGTAAATTCGTTATAACATTTACAAATATCAACCGATTTCAATTCTGCCACTTGCATCGGCTAAAGCTCGTCAGGGTACATAGAAAAAGTGCATTGTGAATGTTATAGGTCATATCAGAGTGCCCCAAAATGTTGAAAATGTGTTATTTCCTAATACACATTTTTGCGATTTTAGCTAATAAAAACGGTACCGACATGCTACCAATTGCGTTAAAAATGGTCGCGCCCATGATATGTTGGTCTGTAAAAAAGATTAAAACGATTTATCGTTCTCGCCTGCGTCACGAAGAAATTTACCGAAAATATGCTCTAAGCCGTTGAATGGAGCTTATTTTCGGTAAATTTGTTATAACATTTACAAATCTCAACCGATTTCAATTCTGCGACTTGCATCGGCTAAAGCTCTTTAAGGCGCATAGAAAATGTGCATTCTGTACGTTATTTGTTATATCAGAGTACCCCAAAATGATGAATATGTGTTATTTCCAAATTCACATTTTTGCGGTAAATTCGTTATAACATTTACAAATATCAACCGATTTCAATTCTGCCACTTGCATCGGCTAAAGCTCGTCAGGGTACATAGAAAAAGTGCATTGTGAATGTTATTGGTCATATCAGAGTGCCCCAAAATGTTGAAAATGTGTTATTTCCTAATACACATTTTTGCGATTTTAGCTAATAAAAACGGTACCGACATGCTACCAAATGCGTTAAAAATGGTCGCGCCCATGATATGTTGGTCTGTAAAAAAGATTAAAACGATTTATCGTTCTCGCCTGCGTCACGAAGAAATTTACCGAAAATATGCTCTAAGCCGTTGAATGGAGCTTATTTTCGGTAAATTTGTTATAACATTTACAAATCTCAACCGATTTCAATTCTGCGACTTGCATCGGCTAAAGCTCTTTAAGGCGCATAGAAAAAGTGCATTCTGTACGTTATTTGTCATATCAGAGTACCCCAAAATGATGAATATGTGTTATTTCCAAATTCACATTTTTGCGGTAAATTCGTTATAACATTTACAAATAACAACCGATTTCAATTCTGCCACTTGCATCGGCTAAAGCTCGTCAGGGTACATAGAAAAAGTGCATTGTGAATGTTATTGGTCATATCAGAGTGCCCCAAAATGTTGAAAATGTGTTATTTCCTAATACACATTTTTGCGATTTTAGCTAATAAAAACGGTACCGACATGCTACCAAATGCGTTAAAAATGGTCGCGCCCATGATATGTTGGTCTGTAAAAAAGATTAAAACGATTTATCGTTCTCGCCTGCGTCACGAAGAAATTTACCGAAAATATGCTCTAAGCCGTTGAATGGAGCTTATTTTCGGTAAATTTGTTATAACATTTACAAATCTCAACCGATTTCAATTCTGCGACTTGCATCGGCTAAAGCTCTTTAAGGCGCATAGAAAAAGTGCATTCTGTACGTTATTTGTCATATCAGAGTACCCCAAAATGATGAATATGTGTTATTTCCAAATTCACATTTTTGCGGTAAATTCGTTATAACATTTACAAATAACAACCGATTTCAATTCTGCCACTTGCATCGGCTAAAGCTCGTCAGGGTACATAGAAAAAGTGCATTGTGAATGTTATTGGTCATATCAGAGTGCCCCAAAATGTTGAAAATGTGTTATTTCCTAATACACATTTTTGCGATTTTAGCTAATAAAAACGGTACCGACATGCTACCAAATGCGTTAAAAATGGTCGCGCCCATGATATGTTGGTCTGTAAAAAAGATTAAAACGATTTATCGTTCTCGCCTGCGTCACGAAGAAATTTACCGAAAATATGCTCTAAGCCGTTGAATGGAGCTTATTTTCGGTAAATTTGTTATAACATTTACAAATCTCAACCGATTTCAATTCTGCGACTTGCATCGGCTAAAGCTCTTTAAGGCGCATAGAAAAAGTGCATTCTGTACATTATTTGTCATATCAGAGTACCCCAAAATGATGAATATGTGTTATTTCCAAATTCACATTTTTGCGGTAAATTCGTTATAACATTTACAAATATCAACCGATTTCAATTCTGCCACTTGCATCGGCTAAAGCTCGTCAGGGTACATAGAAAAAGTGCATTGTGAATGTTATTGGTCATATCAGAGTGCCCCAAAATGTTGAAAATGTGTTATTTCCTAATACACATTTTTGCGATTTTAGCTAATAAAAACGGTACCGACATGCTACCAAATGCGTTAAAAATGGTCGCGCCCATGATATGTTGGTCTGTAAAAAAGATTAAAACGATTTATCGTTCTCGCCTGCGTCACGAAGAAATTTACCGAAAATATGCTCTAAGCCGTTGAATGGAGCTTATTTTCGGTAAATTTGTTATAACATTTACAAATCTCAACCGATTTCAATTCTGCGACTTGCATCGGCTAAAGTTTTTTAAGGCGCATAGAAAAAGTGCATTCTGTACATTATTTGTCATATCAGAGTACCCCAAAATGATGAATATGTGTTATTTCCAAATTCACATTTTTGCGGTAAATTCGTTATAACATTTACAAATATCAACCGATTTCAATTCTGCCACTTGCATCGGCTAAAGCTCGTCAGGGTACATAGAAAAAGTGCATTGTGAATGTTATTGGTCATATCAGAGTGCCCCAAAATGTTGAAAATGTGTTATTTCCTAATACACATTTTTGCGATTTTAGCTAATAAAAACGGTACCGACATGCTACCAAATGCGTTAAAAATGGTCGCGCCCATGATATGTTGGTCTGTAAAAAAGATTAAAATGATTTATCGTTCTCGCCTGCGTCACGAAGAAATTTACCGAAAATATGCTCTAAGCCGTTGAATGGAGCTTATTTTCGGTAAATTTGTTATAACATTTACAAATCTCAACCGATTTCAATTCTGCGACTTGCATCGGCTAAAGCTCTTTAAGGCGCATAGAAAAAGTGCATTCTGTACGTTATTTGTCATATCAGAGTACCCCAAAATGATGAATATGTGTTATTTCCAAATTCACATTTTTGCGGTAAATTCGTTATAACATTTACAAATATCAACCGATTTCAATTCTGCCACTTGGATCGGCTAAAGCTCGTCAGGGTACATAGAAAAAGTGCATTGTGAATGTTATTGGTCATATCAGAGTGCCCCAAAATGTTGAAAATGTGTTATTTCCTAATACACATTTTTGCGATTTTAGCTAATAAAAACGGTACCGACATGCTACCAAATGCGTTAAAAATGGTCGCGCCCATGATATGTGGGTCTGTAAAAAAGATTAAAACGATTTATCGTTCTCGCCTGCGTCACGAAGAAATTTACCGAAAATATGCTCTAAGACGATGAATGGAGCTTATTTTCGGTAAATTTGTTATAACATTTACAAATCTCAACCGATTTCAATTCTGCGACTTGCATCGGCTAAAGCTCTTTAAGGCGGATAGAAAAAGTGCATTCTGTACGTTATTTGTCATATCAGAGTACCCCAAATTGATGAATATGTGTTATTTCCAAATTCACATTTTTGCGGGAAATTCGTTATAACATTTACAAATATCAACCGATTTCAATTCTGCCACTTGCATCGGCTAAAGCTCGTCAGGGTACATAGAAAAAGTGCATTGTGAATGTTATTGGTCATATCAGAGTGCCCCAAAATGTTGAAAATGTGTTATTTCCTAATACACATTTTTGCGATTTTAGCTAATAAAAACGGTACCGACATGCTACCAAATGCGTTAAAAATGGTCGCGCCCATGATATGTTGGTCTGTAAAAAAGATTAAAACGATTTATCGTTCTCGCCTGCGTCACGAAGAAATTTACCGAAAATATGCTCTAAGCCGTTGAATGGAGCTTATTTTCGGTAAATTTGTTATAACATTTACAAATCTCAACCGATTTCAATTCTGCGACTTGCATCGGCTAAAGCTCTTTAAGGCGCATAGAAAAGGTGCATTCTGTACGTTATTTGTCATATCAGAGTACCCCAAAATGATGAATATGTGTTATTTCCAAATTCACATTTTTGCGGTAAATTCGTTATAACATTTACAAATATCAACCGATTTCAATTCTGCCACTTGCATCGGCTAAAGCTCGTCAGGGTACATAGAAAAAGTGCATTGTGAATGTTATTGGTCAATCAGAGTGCCCCAAAATGTTGAAAATGTGTTATTTCCTAATACACATTTTTGCGATTTTAGCTAATAAAAACGGTACCGACATGCTACCAAATGCGTTAAAAATGGTCGCGCCCATGATATGTTGGTCTGTAAAAAAGATTAAAACGATTTATCGTTCTCGCCTGCGTCACGAAGAAATTTACCGAAAATATGCTCTAAGCCGTTGAATGGAGCTTATTTTCGGTAAATTTGTTATAACATTTACAAATCTCAACCGATTTCAATTCTGCGACTTGCATTGGCTAAAGCTCTTTAAGGCGCATAGAAAAAGTGCATTCTGTACGTTATTTGTCATATCAGAGTACCCCAAAATGATGAATATGTGTTATTTCCAAATTCACATTTTTGCGGTAAATTCGTTATAACATTTACAAATATCAACCGATTTCAATTCTGCCACTTGCATCGGCTAAAGCTCGTCAGGGTACATAGAAAAAGTGCATTGTGAATGTTATTGGTCATATCAGAGTGCCCCAAAATGTTGAAAATGTGTTATTTGCTAATAGACATTTTTGCGATTTTAGCTAATAAAAACGGTACCGACATGCTACCAAATGCGTTAAAAATGGTCGCGCCCATGATATGTAGGTCTGTAAAAAAGAATAAAACGATTTATCGTTCTCGCCTGCGTCACGAAGAAATTTACCGAAAATATGCTCTAAGCCGTTGAATGGAGCTTATTTTCGGTAAATTTGTTATAACATTTACAAATCTCAACCGATTTCAATTCTGCGACTTGCATCGGCTAAAGCTCTTTAAGGCGCATAGAAAAAGTGCATTCTGTACGTTATTTGTCATATCAGAGTACCCCAAAATGATGAATATGTGTTATTTCCAAATTAACATTTTTGCGGTAAATTCGTTATAACATTTACAAATATCAACCGATTTCAATTCTGCCACTTGCATCGGCTAAAGCTCGTCAGGGTACATAGAAAAAGTGCATTGTGAATGTTATTGGTCATATCAGAGTGCCCCAAAATGTTGAAAATGTGTTATTTGCTAATAGACATTTTTGCGATTTTAGCTAATAAAAACGGTACCGACATGCTACCAAATGCGTTAAAAATGGTCGCGCCCATGATATGTAGGTCTGTAAAAAAGAATAAAACGATTTATCGTTCTCGCCTGCGTCACGAAGAAATTTACCGAAAATATGCTCTAAGCCGTTGAATGGAGCTTATTTTCGGTAAATTTGTTATAACATTTACAAATCTCAACCGATTTCAATTCTGCGACTTGCATCGGCTAAAGCTCTTTAAGGCGCATAGAAAAAGTGCATTCTGTACGTTATTTGTCATATCAGAGTACCCCAAAATGATGAATATGTGTTATTTCCAAATTAACATTTTTGCGGTAAATTCGTTATAACATTTACAAATATCAACCGATTTCAATTCTGCCACTTGCATCGGCTAAAGCTCGTCAGGGTACATAGAAAAAGTGCATTGTGAATGTTATTGGTCATATCAGAGTGCCCCAAAATGTTGAAAATGTGTTATTTGCTAATAGACATTTTTGCGATTTTAGCTAATAAAAACGGTACCGACATGCTACCAAATGCGTTAAAAATGGTCGCGCCCATGATATGTAGGTCTGTAAAAAAGAATAAAACGATTTATCGTTCTCGCCTGCGTCACGAAGAAATTTACCGAAAATATGCTCTAAGCCGTTGAATGGAGCTTATTTTCGGTAAATTTGTTATAACATTTACAAATCTCAACCGATTTCAATTCTGCGACTTGCATCGGCTAAAGCTCTTTAAGGCGCATAGAAAAAGTGCATTCTGTACGTTATTTGTCATATCAGAGTACCCCCAAAATGATGAATATGTGTTATTTCCAAATTAACATTTTTGCGGTAAATTCGTTATAACATTTACAAATATCAACCGATTTCAATTCTGCCACTTGCATCGGCTAAAGCTCGTCAGGGTACATAGAAAAAGTGCATTGTGAATGTTATTGGTCATATCAGAGTGCCCCAAAATGTTGAAAATGTGTTATTTCCTAATACACATTTTTGCGATTTTAGCTAATAAAAACGGTACCGACATGCTACCAAATGCGTTAAAAATGGTCGCGCCCATGATATGTTGGTCTGTAAAAAAGATTAAAACGATTTATCGTTCTCGCCTGCGTCACGAAGAAATTTACCGAAAATATGCTCTAAGCCGTTGAATGGAGCTTATTTTCGGTAAATTTGTTATAACACTTACAAATCTCAACCGATTTCAATTCTGCGACTTGCATCGGCTAAAGCTCTTTAAGGCGCATAGAAAAAGTGCATTCTGTACGTTATTTGTCATATCAGAGTACCCCAAAATGATGAATATGTGTTATTTCCAAATTCACATTTTTGCGGTAAATTCGTTATAACATTTACAAATATCAACCGATTTCAATTCTGCCACTTGCATCGGCTAAAGCTCGTCAGGGTACATAGAAAAAGTGCATTGTGAATGTTATTGGTCATATCGGAGTGCCCCAAAATGTTGAAAATGTGTTATTTCCTAATACACATTTTTGCGATTTTAGCTAATAAAAACGGTACCGACATGCTACCAAATGCGTTAAAAATGGTCGCGCCCATGATATGTTGGTCTGTAAAAAAGATTAAAACGATTTATCGTTCTCGCCTGCGTCACGAAGAAATTTACCGAAAATATGCTCTAAGCCGTTGAATGGAGCTTATTTTCGGTAAATTTGTTATAACATTTACAAATCTCAACCGATTTCAATTCTGCGACTTGCATCGGCTAAAGCTCTTTAAGGCGCATAGAAAAAGTGCATTCTGTACGTAATTTGTCATATCAGAGTACCCCAAAATGATGAATATGTGTTATTTCCAAATTCACATTTTTGCGGTAAATTCGTTATAACATTTACAAATATCAACCGATTTCATTTCTGCCACTTGCATCAGCTAAAGCTCGTCAGGGTACATAGAAAAAGTGCATTGTGAATGTTATTGGTCATATCAGAGTGCCCCAAAATGTTGAAAATGTGTTATTTCCTAATACACATTTTTGCGATTTTAGCTAATAAAAACGGTACCGACATGCTACCAAATGCGTTAAAAATGGTCGCGCCCATGATATGTTGGTCTGTAAAAAAGATTAAAACGATTTATCGTTCTCGCCTGCGTCACGAAGAAATTTACCGAAAATATGCTCTAAGCCGTTGAATGGAGCTTATTTTCGGTAAATTTGTTATAACATTTACAAATCTCAACCGATTTCAATTCTGCGACTTGCATTGGCTAAAGCTCTTTAAGGCGCATAGAAAAAGTGCATTCTGTACGTTATTTGTCATATTAGAGTACCCCAAAATGATGAATATGTGTTATTTCCAAATTCACATTTTTGCGGGAAATTCGTTATAACATTTACAAATATCAACCGATTTCAATTCTGCCACTTGCATCGGCTAAAGCTCGTCAGGGTACATAGAAAAAGTGCATTGTGAATGTTATTGGTCATATCAGAGTGCCCCAAAATGTTGAAAATGTGTTATTTCCTAATACACATTTTTGCGATTTTAGCTAATAAAAACGGTACCGACATGCTACCAAATGCGTTAAAAATGGTCGCGCCCATGATATGTTGGTCTGTAAAAAAGATTAAAACGATTTATCGTTCTCGCCTGCGTCACGAAGAAATTTACCGAAAATATGCTCTAAGCCGTTGAATGGAGCTTATTTTCGGTAAATTTGTTATAACATTTACAAATCTCAACCGATTTCAATTCTGCGACTTGCATCGGCTAAAGCTTTTAAGGCGCATTGAAAAAGTGCATTCTGTACGTTATTTGTCATATCAGAGTACCCTAAAATGATGAATATGTGTTATTTCCAAATTCACATTTTTGCGGTAAATTCGTTATAACATTTACAAATATCAACCGATTTCAATTCTGCCACTTGCATCGGCTAAAGCTCGTCAGGGTACATAGAAAAAGTGCATTGTGAATGTTATTGGTCATATCAGAGTGCCCCAAAATGTTGAAAATGTGTTATTTGCTAATAGACATTTTTGCGATTTTAGCTAATAAAAACGGTACCGACATGCTACCAAATGCGTTAAAAATGGTCGCGCCCATGATATGTTGGTCTGTAAAAAAGATTAAAACGATTTATCGTTCTCGCCTGCGTCACGAAGAAATTTACCGAAAATATGCTCTAACCCGTTGAATGGAGCTTATTTTCGGTAAATTTGTTATAACATTTACAAATCTCAACCGATTTCAATTCTGCGACTTGCATCGGCTAAAGCTCTTTAAGGCGCATAGAAAAAGTGCATTCTGTACGTTATTTGTCATATCAGAGTACCCCAAAATGATGAATATGTGTTATTTCCAAATTCACATTTTTGCGTTAAATTCGTTATAACATTTACAAATATCAACCGATTTCAATTCTGCCACTTGCATCGGCTAAAGCTCGTCAGGGTACATAGAAAAAGTGCATTGTGAATGTTATTGGTCATATCGGAGTGCCCCAAAATGTTGAAAATGTGTTATTTCCTAATACACATTTTTGCGATTTTAGCTAATAAAAACGGTACCGACATGCTACCAAATGCGTTAAAAATGGTCGCGCCCATGATATGTTGGTCTGTAAAAAAGATTAAAACGATTTATCGTTCTCGCCTGCGTCACGAAGAAATTTACCGAAAATATGCTCTAAGCCGTTGAATGGAGCTTATTTTCGGTAAATTTGTTATAACATTTACAAATCTCAACCGATTTCAATTCTGCGACTTGCATCGGCTAAAGCTCTTTAAGGCGCATAGAAAAAGTGCATTCTGTACGTTATTTGTCATATCAGAGTACCCCAAAATGATGAATATGTGTTATTTCCAAATTCACATTTTTGCGGTAAATTCGTTATAACATTTACAAATATCAACCGATTTCAATTCTGCCACTTGCATCGGCTAAAGCTCGTCAGGGTACATAGAAAAAGTGCTTTGTGAATGTTATTGGTCATATCAGAGTGCCCCAAAATGTTGAAAATGTGTTATTTCCTAATACACATTTTTGCGATTTTAGCTAATAAAAACGGTACCGACATGCTACCCAAATGCGTTAAAAATGGTCGCGCCCATGATATGTTGGTCTGTAAAAAAGATTAAAACGATTTATCGTTCTCGCCTGCGTCACGAAGAAATTTACCGAAAATATGCTCTAAGCCGTTGAATGGAGCTTATTTTCGGTAAATTTGTTATAACATTTACAAATCTCAACCGATTTCAATTCTGCGACTTGCATCGGCTAAAGCTCTTTAAGGCGCATAGAAAAAGTGCATTCTGTACGTAATTTGTCATATCAGAGTACCCCAAAATGATGAATATGTGTTATTTCCAAATTCACATTTTTGCGGTAAATTCGTTATAACATTTACAAATATCAACTGATTTCATTTCTGCCACTTGCATCAGCTAAAGCTCGTCAGGGTACATAGAAAAAGTGCATTGTGAATGTTATTGGTCATATCAGAGTGCCCCAAAATGTTGAAAATGTGTTATTTCCTAATACACATTTTTGCGATTTTAGCTAATAAAAACGGTACCGACATGCTACCAAATGCGTTAAAAATGGTCGCGCCCATGATATGTTGGTCTGTAAAAAAGATTAAAACGATTTATCGTTCTCGCCTGCGTCACGAAGAAATTTACCGAAAATATGCTCTAAGCCGTTGAATGGAGCTTATTTTCGGTAAATTTGTTATAACATTTACAAATCTCAACCGATTTCAATTCTGCGACTTGCATTGGCTAAAGCTCTTTAAGGCGCATAGAAAAAGTGCATTCTGTACGTTATTTGTCATATCAGAGTACCCCAAAATGATGAATATGTGTTATTTCCAAATTCACATTTTTGCGGTAAATTCGTTATAACATTTACAAATATCAACCGATTTCAATTCTGCCACTTGCATCGGCTAAAGCTCGTCAGGGTACATAGAAAAAGTGCATTGTGAATGTTATTGGTCATATCAGAGTGCCCCAAAATGTTGAAAATGTGTTATTTGCTAATAGACATTTTTGCGATTTTAGCTAATAAAAACGGTACCGACATGCTACCAAATGCGTTAAAAATGGTCGCGCCCATGATATGTAGGTCTGTAAAAAAGAATAAAACGATTTATCGTTCTCGCCTGCGTCACGAAGAAATTTACCGAAAATATGCTCTAAGCCGTTGAATGGAGCTTATTTTCGGTAAATTTGTTATAACATTTACAAATCTCAACCGATTTCAATTCTGCGACTTGCATCGGCTAAAGCTCTTTAAGGCGCATAGAAAAAGTGCATTCTGTACGTTATTTGTCATATCAGAGTACCCCAAAATGATGAATATGTGTTATTTCCAAATTAACATTTTTGCGGTAAATTCGTTATAACATTTACAAATATCAACCGATTTCAATTCTGCCACTTGCATCGGCTAAAGCTCGTCAGGGTACATAGAAAAAGTGCATTGTGAATGTTATTGGTCATATCAGAGTGCCCCAAAATGTTGAAAATGTGTTATTTCCTAATACACATTTTTGCGACTTTAGCTAATAAAAACGGTACCGACATGCTACCAAATGCATTAAAAATGGTCGCGCCCATGATATGTTGGTCTGTAAAAAAGATTAAAACGATTTATCGTTCTCGCCTGCGTCACGAAGAAATTTACCGAAAATATGCTCTAAGCCGTTGAATGGAGTTTATTTTCGGTAAATTTGTTATAACATTTACAAATCTCAACCGATTTCAATTCTGCGACTTGCATCGGCTAAAGCTCTTTAAGGCGCATAGAAAAAGTGCATTCTGTACGTTATTTGTCATATCAGAGTACCCCAAAATGATGAATATGTGTTATTTCCAAATTCACATTTTTGCGGTAAATTCGTTATAACATTTACAAATATCAACCGATTTCAATTCTGCCACTTGCATCGGCTAAAGCTCGTCAGGGTACATAGAAAAAGTGCATTGTGAATGTTATTGGTCATATCAGAGTGCCCCAAAATGTTGAAAATGTGTTATTTCCTAATACACATTTTTGCGATTTTAGCTAATAAAAACGGTACCGACATGCTACCAAATGCGTTAAAAATGGTCGCGCCCATGATATGTTGGTCTGTAAAAAAGATTAAAACGATTTATCGTTCTCGCCTGCGTCACGAAGAAATTTACCGAAAATATGCTCTAAGCCGTTGAATGGAGCTTATTTTCGGTAAATTTGTTATAACATTTACAAATCTCAACCGATTTCAATTCTGCGACTTGCATCGGCTAAAGCTCTTTAAGGCGCATAGAAAAAGTGCATTCTGTACGTTATTTGTCATATCAGAGTACCCCAAAATGATGAATATGTGTTATTTCCAAATTCACATTTTTGCGGTAAATTCGTTATAACATTTACAAATATCAACCGATTTCAATTCTGCCACTTGCATCGGCTAAAGCTCGTCAGGGTACATAGAAAAAGTGCATTGTGAATGTTATTGGTCATATCGGAGTGCCCCAAAATGTTGAAAATGTGTTATTTCCTAATACACATTTTTGCGATTTTAGCTAATAAAAACGGTACCGACATGCTACCAAATGCGTTAAAAATGGTCGCGCCCATGATATGTTGGTCTGTAAAAAAGATTAAAACGATTTATCGTTCTCGCCTGCGTCACGAAGAAATTTACCGAAAATATGCTCTAAGCCGTTGAATGGAGCTTATTTTCGGTAAATTTGTTATAACATTTACAAATCTCAACCGATTTCAATTCTGCGACTTGCATCGGCTAAAGCTCTTTAAGGCGCATAGAAAAAGTGCATTCTGTACGTAATTTGTCATATCAGAGTACCCCAAAATGATGAATATGTGTTATTTCCAAATTCACATTTTTGCGGTAAATTCGTTATAACATTTACAAATATCAACCGATTTCATTTCTGCCACTTGCATCAGCTAAAGCTCGTCAGGGTACATAGAAAAAGTGCATTGTGAATGTTATTGGTCATATCAGAGTGCCCCAAAATGTTGAAAATGTGTTATTTCCTAATACACATTTTTGCGATTTTAGCTAATAAAAACGGTAGCGACATGCTACCAAATGCGTTAAAAATGGTCGCGCCCATGATATGTTGGTCTGTAAAAAAGATTAAAACGATTTATCGTTCTCGCCTGCGTCACGAAGAAATTTACCGAAAATATGCTCTAAGCCGTTGAATGGAGCTTATTTTCGGTAAATTTGTTATAACATTTACAAATCTCAACCGATTTCAATTCTGCGACTTGCATCGGCTAAAGCTCTTTAAGGCGCATAGAAAAAGTGCATTCTGTACGTTATTTGTCATATCAGAGTACCCCAAAATGATAAATATGTGTTATTTCCAAATTCACATTTTTGCGGTAAATTCGTTATAACATTTACAAATATCAACCGATTTCAATTCTGCCACTTGCATCGGCTAAAGCTCGTCAGGGTACATAGAAAAAGTGCATTGTGAATGTTATTGGTCATATCAGAGTGCCCCAAAATGTTGAAAATGTGTTATTTCCTAATACACATTTTTGCGATTTTAGCTAATAAAAACGGTACCGACATGCTACCAAATGCGTTAAAAATGGTCGCGCCCATGATATGTTGGTCTGTAAAAAAGATTAAAACGATTTATCGTTCTCGCCTGCGTCACGAAGAAATTTACCGAAAATATGCTCTAAGCCGTTGAATGGAGCTTATTTTCGGTAAATTTGTTATAACATTTACAAATCTCAACCGATTTCAATTCTGCGACTTGCATTGGCTAAAGCTCTTTAAGGCGCATAGAAAAAGTGCATTCTGTACGTTATTTGTCATATTAGAGTACCCCAAAATGATGAATATGTGTTATTTCCAAATTTACATTTTTGCGGGAAATTCGTTATAACATTTACAAATATCAACCGATTTCAATTCTGCCACTTGCATCGGCTAAAGCTCGTCAGGGTACATAGAAAAAGTGCATTGTGAATGTTATTGGTCATATCAGAGTGCCCCAAAATGTTGAAAATGTGTTATTTCCTAATACACATTTTTGCGATTTTAGCTAATAAAAACGGTACCGACATGCTACCAAATGCGTTAAAAATGGTCGCGCCCATGATATGTTGGTCTGTAAAAAAGATTAAAACGATTTATCGTTCTCGCCTGCGTCACGAAGAAATTTACCGAAAATATGCTCTAAGCCGTTGAATGGAGCTTATTTTCGGTAAATTTGTTATAACATTTACAAATCTCAACCGATTTCAATTCTGCGACTTGCATCGGCTAAAGCTCTTTAAGGCGCATAGAAAAAGTGCATTCTGTACGTTATTTGTCATATCAGAGTACCCCAAAATGATGAATATGTGTTATTTCCAAATTCACATTTTTGCGGTAAATTCGTTATAACATTTACAAATATCAACCGATTTCAATTCTGCCACTTGCATCGGCTAAAGCTCGTCAGGGTACATACAAAAAGTGCATTGTGAATGTTATTGGTCATATCAGAGTGCCCCAAAATGTTGAAAATGTGTTATTTCCTAATACACATTTTTGCGATTTTAGCTAATAAAAACGGTACCGACATGCTACCAAATGCATAAAAAATGGTCGCGCCCATGATATGTTGGTCTGTAAAAAAGATTAAAACGATTTATCGTTCTCGCCTGCGTCACGAAGAAATTTACCGAAAATATGCTCTAAGCCGTTGAATGGAGCTTATTTTCGGTAAATTTGTTATAACATTTACAAATCTCAACCGATTTCAATTCTGCGACTTGCATCGGCTAAAGCTCTTTAAGGCGCATAGAAAATGTGCATTCTGTACGTTATTTGTCATATCAGAGTACCCCAAAATGATGAATATGTGTTATTTCCAAATTCACATTTTTGCGGTAAATTCGTTATAACATTTACAAATATCAACCGATTTCAATTCTGCCACTTGCATCGGCTAAAGCTCGTCAGGGTACATAGAAAAAGTGCATTGTGAATGTTATTGGTCATATCAGAGTGCCCCAAAATGTTGAAAATGTGTTATTTCCTAATACACATTTTTGCGATTTTAGCTAATAAAAACGGTACCGACATGCTACCAAATGCGTTAAAAATGGTCGCGCCCATGATATGTTGGTCTGTAAAAAAGATAAAAACTATTTATTGTTCTCGCCTGCGTCACGAAGAAATTTACCGAAAATATGCTCTAAGCCGTTGAATGGAGCTTATTTTCGGTAAATTTGTTATAACATTTACAAATCTCAACCGATTTCAATTCTGCGCCTTGCATCGGCTAAAGCTCTTTAAGGCGCATAGAAAAAGTGCATTCTGTACGTTATTTGTCATATCAGAGTACCCCAAAATGATGAATATGTGTTATTTCCAAATTCACATTTTTGCGGTAAATTCGTTATAACATTTACAAATATCAACCGATTTCAATTCTGCCACTTGCATCGGCTAAAGCTCGTCAGGGTACAAAGAAAAAGTGCATTGTGAATGTTATTGGTCATATCGGAGTGCCCCAAAATGGTGAAAATGTGTTATTTCCTAATACACATTTTTGCGATTTTAGCTAATAAAAACGGTACCGACATGCTACCAAATGCGTTAAAAATGGTCGCGCCCATGATATGTTGGTCTGTAAAAAAGATTAAAACGATTTATCGTTCTCGCCTGCGTCACGAAGAAATTTACCGAAAATATGCTCTAAGCCGTTGAATGGAGCTTATTTTCGGTAAATTTGTTATAACATTTACAAATCTCAACCGATTTCAATTCTGCGACTTGCATCGGCAAAAGCTCTTTAAGGCGCATAGAAAAAGTGCATTCTGTACGTTATTTGTCATATCAGAGTACCCCAAAATGATGAATATGTGTTATTTCCAAATTCACATTTTTGCGGTAAATTCGTTATAACATTTACAGATATCAACCGATTTGAATTCTGCCACTTGCATCGGCTAAAGCTCGTCAGGGTACATAGAAAAAGTGCATTGTGAATGTTATTGGTCATATCAGAGTGCCCCAAAATGTTGAAAATGAGTTATTTCCTAATACACATTTTTGCGATTTTAGCTAATAAAAACGGTACCGACATGCTACCAAATGCGTTAAAAATGGTCGCGCCCATGATATGTTGGTCTGTAAAAAAGAATAAAACGATTTATCGTTCTCGCCTGCGTCACGAAGAAATTTACCGAAAATATGCTCTAAGCCGTTGAATGGAGCTTATTTTCGGTAAATATGTTATAACATTTACAAATCTCAACCGATTTCAATTCTGCGACTTGCATCGGCTAAAGCTCTTTAAGGCGCATAGAAAAAGTGCATTCTGTACGTTATTTGTCATATCAGAGTACCCCAAAATGATGAATATGTGTTATTTCCAAATTCACATTTTTGCGGTAAATTCGTTATAACATTTACAAATATCAACCGATTTCAATTCTGCCACTTGCATCGGCTAAAGCTCGTCAGGGTACATAGAAAAAGTGCATTGTGAATGTTATTGGTCATATCAGAGTGCCCCAAAATGTTGAAAATGTGTTATTTCCTAATACACATTTTTGCGATTTTAGCTAATAAAAACGGTACCGACATGCTACCAAATGCGTTAAAAATGGTCGCGCCCATGATATGTTGGTCTGTAAAAAAGATTAAAACGATTTATCGTTCTCGCCTGCGTCACGAAGAAATTTACCGAAAATATGCTCTAAGCCGTTGAATGGAGCTTATTTTCGGTAAATTTGTTATAACATTTACAAATCTCAACCGATTTCAATTCTGCGACTTGCATCGGCTAAAGCTCTTTAAGGCGCATAGAAAAAGTGCATTCTGTACGTAATTTGTCATATCAGAGTACCCCAAAATGATGAATATGTGTTATTTCCAAATTCACATTTTTGCGGTAAATTCGTTATAACATTTACAAATATCAACCGATTTCAATTCTGCCACTTGCATCGGCTAAAGCTCGTCAGGGTACATAGAAAAAGTGCATTGTGAATGTTATTGGTCATATCAGAGTGCCCCAAAATGTTGAAAATGTGTTATTTCCTAATACACATTTTTGCGATTTTAGCTAATAAAAACGGTACCGACATGCTACCAAATGCGTTAAAAATGGTCGCGCCCATGATATGTTGGTCTGTAAAAAAGATTAAAACGATTTATCGTTCTCGCCTGCGTCACGAAGAAATTTACCGAAAATATGCTCTAAGCCGTTGAATGGAGCTTATTTTCGGTAAATTTGTTATAACATTTACAAATCTCAACCGATTTCAATTCTGCGACTTGCATCGGCTAAAGCTCTTTAAGGCGCATAGAAAAAGTGCATTCTGTACGTTATTTGTCATATCAGAGTACCCCAAAATGATGAATATGTGTTATTTCCAAATTCACATTTTTGCGGTAAATTCGTTATAACATTTACAGATATCAACCGATTTGAATTCTGCCACTTGCATCGGCTAAAGCTCGTCAGGGTACATAGAAAAAGTGCATTGTGAATGTTATTGGTCATATCAGAGTGCCCCAAAATGTTGAAAATGTGTTATTTCCTAATACACATTTTTGCGATTTTAGCTAATAAAAACGGTACCGACATGCTACCAAATGCGTTAAAAATGGTCGCGCCCATGATATGTTGGTCTGTAAAAAAGAATAAAACGATTTATCGTTCTCGCCTGCGTCACGAAGAAATTTACCGAAAATATGCTCTAAGCCGTTGAATGGAGCTTATTTTCGGTAAATATGTTATAACATTTACAAATCTCAACCGATTTCAATTCTGCGACTTGCATCGGCTAAAGCTCTTTAAGGCGCATAGAAAAAGTGCATTCTGTACGTTATTTGTCATATCAGAGTACCCCAAAATGATGAATATGTGTTATTTCCAAATTCACATTTTTGCGGTAAATTCGTTATAACATTTACAAATATCAACCGATTTCAATTCTGCCACTTGCATCGGCTAAAGCTCGTCAGGGTACATAGAAAAAGTGCATTGTGAATGTTATTGGTCATATCAGAGTGCCCCAAAATGTTGAAAATGTGTTATTTCCTAATACACATTTTTGCGATTTTAGCTAATAAAAACGGTACCGACATGCTACCAAATGCGTTAAAAATGGTCGCGCCCATGATATGTTGGTCTGTAAAAAAGATTAAAACGATTTATCGTTCTCGCCTGCGTCACGAAGAAATTTACCGAAAATATGCTCTAAGCCGTTGAATGGAGCTTATTTTCGGTAAATTTGTTATAACATTTACAAATCTCAACCGATTTCAATTCTGCGACTTGCATCGGCTAAAGCTCTTTAAGGCGCATAGAAAAAGTGCATTCTGTACGTTATTTGTCATATCAGAGTACCCCAAAATGATGAATATGTGTTATTTCCAAATTCACATTTTTGCGGTAAATTCGTTATAACATTTACAAATATCAACCGATTTCAATTCTGCCACTTGCATCGGCTAAAGCTCGTCAGGGTACATAGAAAAAGTGCATTGTGAATGTTATTGGTCATATCGGAGTGCCCCAAAAATGTTGAAAATGTGTTATTTCCTAATACACATTTTTGCGATTTTAGCTAATAAAAACGGTACCGACATGCTACCAAATGCGTTAAAAATGGTCGCGCCCATGATATGTTGGTCTGTAAAAAAGATTAAAACGATTTATCGTTCTCGCCTGCGTCACGAAGAAATTTACCGAAAATATGCTCTAAGCCGTTGAATGGAGCTTATTTTCGGTAAATTTGTTATAACATTTACAAATCTCAACCGATTTCAATTCTGCGACTTGCAATCGGCTAAAGCTCTTTAAGGCGCATAGAAAAAGTGCATTCTGTACGTTATTTGTCATATCAGAGTACCCCAAAATGATGAATATGTGTTATTTCCAAATTCACATTTTTGCGGTAAATTCGTTATAACATTTACAGATATCAACCGATTTGAATTCTGCCACTTGCATCGGCTAAAGCTCGTCAGGGTACATAGAAAAAGTGCATTGTGAATGTTATTGGTCATATTAGAGTGCCCCAAAATGTTGAAAATGTGTTATTTCCTAATACACATTTTTGCGATTTTAGCTAATAAAAACGGTACCGACATGCTACCAAATGCGTTAAAAATGGTCGCGCCCATGATATGTTGGTCTGTAAAAAAGAATAAAACGATTTATCGTTCTCGCCTGCGTCACGAAGAAATTTACCGAAAATATGCTCTAAGCCGTTGAATGGAGCTTATTTTCGGTAAATTTGTTATAACATTTACAAATATCAACCGATTTCAATTCTGCGACTTGCATCGGCTAAAGCTCTTTAAGGCGCATAGAAAAAGTGCATTCTGTACGTTATTTGTCATATCAGAGTACCCCAAAATGATGAATATGTGTTATTTCCAAATTCACATTTTTGCGGTAAATTCGTTATAACATTTACAAATATCAACCGATTTCAATTCTGCCACTTGCATCGGCTAAAGCTCGTCAGGGTACATAGAAAAAGTGCATTGTGAATGTTATTGGTCATATCAGAGTGCCCCAAAATGTTGAAAATGTGTTATTTCCTAATACACATTTATGCGATTTCAGCTAATAAAAACGGTACCGACATGCTACCAAATGCGTTAAAAATGGTCGCGCCCATGATATGTTGGTCTGTAAAAAAGATTAAAACGATTTATCGTTCTCGCCTGCGTCACGAAGAAATTTACCGAAAATATGCTCTAGCCGTTGAATGGAGCTTATTTTCGGTAAATTTGTTTTAACATTTACAAATCTCAACCGATTTCAATTCTGCGACTTGCATCGGCTAAAGCTCTTTAAGGCGCATAGAAAAAGTGCATTCTGTACGTAATTTGTCATATCAGAGTACCCCAAAATGATGAATATGTGTTATTTCCAAATTCACATTTTTGCGGTAAATTCGTTATAACATTTACAAATATCAACCGATTTCAATTCTGCCACTTGCATCGGCTAAAGCTCGTCAGGGTACATAGAAAAAGTGCATTGTGAATGTTATTGGTCATATCAGAGTGCCCCAAAATGTTGAAAATGTGTTATTTCCTAATACACATTTTTGCGACTTTAGCTAATAAAAACGGTACCGACATGCTACCAAATGCATTAAAAATGGTCGCGCCCATGATATGTTGGTCTGTAAAAAAGATTAAAACGATTTATCGTTCTCGCCTGCGTCACGAAGAAATTTACCGAAAATATGCTCTAAGCCGTTGAATGGAGCTTATTTTCGGTAAATTTGTTATAACATTTACAAATCTCAACCGATTTCAATTCTGCGACTTGCATCGGCTAAAGCTCTTTAAGGCGCATAGAAAAAGTGCATTCTGTACGTTATTTGTCATATCAGAGTACCCCAAAATGATGAATATGTGTTATTTCCAAATTCACATTTTTGCGGTAAATTCGTTATAACATTTACAGATATCAACCGATTTGAATTCTGGCCACTTGCATCAGCTAAAGCTCGTCAGGGTACATAGAAAAAGTGCATTGTGAATGTTATTGGTCATATCAGAGTGCCCCAAAATGTTGAAAATGTGTTATTTCCTAATACACATTTTTGCGATTTTAGCTAATAAAAACGGTACCGACATGCTACCAAATGCGTTAAAAATGGTCGCGCCCATGATATGTTGGTCTGTAACAAAGATTAAAACGATTTATCGTTCTCGCCTGCGTCACGAAGAAATTTACCGAAAATATGCTCTAAGCCGTTGAATGGAGCTTATTTTCGGTAAATTTGTTATAACATTTACAAATCTCAACCGATTTCAATTCTGCGACTTGCATCGGCTAAAGCTCTTTAAGGCGCATAGAAAAAGTGCATTCTGTACGTTATTTGTCATATCAGAGTACCCCAAAATGATAAATATGTGTTATTTCCAAATTCACATTTTTGCGGTAAATTCGTTATAACATTTACAAATATCAACCGATTTCAATTCTGCCCCTTGCATCGGCTAAAGCTCGTCAGGGTACATAGAAAAAGTGCATTGTGAATGTTATTGGTCATATCAGAGTGCCCCAAAATGTTGAAAATGTGTTATTTCCTAATACACATTTTTGCGATTTTAGCTAATAAAAACGGTACCGACATGCTACAAAATGCATTAAAAATGGTCGCGCCCGTGATATGTTGGTCTGTAAAAAAGATTAAAACGATTTATCGTTCTCGCCTGCGTCACGAAGAAATTTACCGAAAATATGCTCTAAGCCGTTGAATGGAGCTTATTTTCGGTAAATTTGTTATAACATTTACAAATCTCAACCGATTTCAATTCTGCGACTTGCATCGGCTAAAGCTCTTTAAGGCGCATAGAAAAAGTGCATTCTGTACGTTATTTGTCATATCAGAGTACCCCAAAATGATGAATATGTGTTATTTCCAAATTCACATTTTTGCGGTAAATTCGTTATAACATTTACAAATATCAACCGATTTCAATTCTGCCACTTGCATCGGCTAAAGCTCGTCAGGGTACATAGAAAAAGTGCATTGTGAATGTTATTGGTCACATCAGAGTACCCCAAAATGTTGAAAATGTGTTATTTCCTAATACACATTTTTGCGATTTTAGCTAATAAAAACGGTACCGACATGCTACCAAATGCGTTAAAAATGGTCGCGCCCATGATATGTTGGTCTGTAAAAAAGATTAAAACGATTTATCGTTCTCGCCTGCGTCACGAAGAAATTTACCGAAAATATGCTCTAAGCCGTTGAATGGAGCTTATTTTCGGTAAATTTGTTATAACATTTACAAATCTCAACCGATTTCAATTCTGCGACTTGCATCGGCTAAAGCTCTTTAAGGCGCATAGAAAAAGTGCATTCTGTACGTTATTTGTCATATCAGAGTACCCCAAAATGATGAATATGTGTTATTTCCAAATTCACATTTTTGCGGTAAATTCGTTATAACATTTACAGATATCAACCGATTTGAATTCTGCCACTTGCATCGGCTAAAGCTCGTCAGGGTACATAGAAAAAGTGCATTGTGAATGTTATTGGTCATATCAGAGTGCCCCAAAATGTTGAAAATGTGTTATTTCCTAATACACATTTTTGCGATTTTAGCTAATAAAAACGGTACCGACATGCTACCAAATGCGTTAAAAATGGTCGCGCCTATGATATGTTGGTCTGTAAAAAAGATTAAAACGATTTATCGTTCTCGCCTGCGTCACGAAGAAATTTACCGAAAATATGCTCTAAGCCGTTGAATGGAGCTTATTTTCGGTAAATTTGTTATAACATTTACAAATCTCAACCGATTTCAATTCTGCGACTTGCATCGGCTAAAGCTCTTTAAGGCGCATAGAAAAAGTGCATTCTGTACGTTATTTGTCATATCAGAGTACCCCAAAATGATGAATATGTGTTATTTCCAAATTCACATTTTTGCGGTAAATTCGTTATAACATTTACAAATATCAACCGATTTCAATTCTGCCACTTGCATCGGCTAAAGCTCGTCAGGGGTACATAGAAAAAGTGCATTGTGAATGTTATTGGTCATATCAGAGTGCCCCAAAATGTTGAAAATGTGTTATTTCCTAATACACATTTTTGCGATTTTAGCTAATAAAAACGGTACCGACATGCTACCAAATGCGTTAAAAATGGTCGCGCCCATGATATGTTGGTCTGTAAAAAAGATTAAAACGATTTATCGTTCTCGCCTGCGTCACGGAAGAAATTTACCGAAAATATGCTCTAAGCCGTTGAATGGAGCTTATTTTCGGGTAAATTTGTTATAACATTTACAAATCTCAACCGATTTCAATTCTGCGACTTGCATCGGCTAAAGCTCTTTAAGGCGCATAGAAAAAGTGCATTCTGTACGTAATTTGTCATATCAGAGTACCCCAAAATGATGAATATGTGTTATTTCCAAATTCACATTTTTGCGGTAAATTCGTTATAACATTTACAAATATCAACCGATTTCATTTCTGCCACTTGCATCAGCTAAAGCTCGTCAGGGTACATAGAAAAAGTGCATTGTGAATGTTATTGGTCATATCAGAGTGCCCCAAAATGTTGAAAATGTGTTATTTCCTAATACACATTTTTGCGATTTTAGCTAATAAAAACGGTACCGACATGCTACCAAATGCGTTAAAAATGGTCGCGCCCATGATATGTTGGTCTGTAAAAAAGATTAAAACGATTTATCGTTCTCGCCTGCGTCACGAAGAAATTTACCGAAAATATGCTCTAAGCCGTTGAATGGAGCTTATTTTCGGTAAATTTGTCAACAAATCTCAACCGATTTCAATTCTGCGACTTGCATCGGCTAAAGCTCTTTAAGGCGCATAGAAAAAGTGCATTCTGTACGTTATTTGTCATATCAGAGTACCCCAAAATGATAAATATGTGTTATTTCCAAATTCACATTTTGCGGTAAATTCGTTATAACATTTACAAATATCAACCGATTTCAATTCTGCCCCTTGCATCGGCTAAAGCTCGTCAGGGTATATAGAAAAAGTGCATTGTGAATGTTATTGGTCATATCAGAGTGCCCCAAAATGTTGAAAATGTGTTATTTCCTAATACACATTTTTGCGATTTTAGCTAATAAAAACGGTACCGACATGCTACCAAATGCGTTAAAAATGGTCGCGCCCATGATATGTTGGTCTGTAAAAAAGATTAAAACGATTTATCGTTCTCGCCTGCGTCACGAAGAAATTTACCGAAAATATGCTCTAAGCCGTTGAATGGAGCTTATTTTCGGTAAATTTGTTATAACATTTTCAAATCTCAACCGATTTCAATTCTGCGACTTGCATTGGCTAAAGCTCTTTAAGGCGCATAGAAAAAGTGCATTCTGTACGTTATTTGTCATATCAGAGTACCCCAAAATGATGAATATGTGTTATTTCCAAATTCACATTTTTGCGGGAAATTCGTTATAACATTTACAAATATCAACCGATTTCAATTCTGCCACTTGCATCGGCTAAAGCTCGTCAGGGTACATAGAAAAAGTGCATTGTGAATGTTATTGCTCATATCAGAGTGCCCCAAAATGTTGAAAATGTGTTATTTCCTAATACACATTTTTGCGATTTAGCTAATAAAAACGGTACCGACATGCTACCAAATGCATTAAAAATGGTCGCGCCCATGATATGTTGGTCTGTAAAAGAGATTAAAACGATTTATCGTTCTCGCCTGCGTCACGAAGAAATTTACCGAAAATATGCTCCAAGCCGTTGAATGGAGCTTATTTTCGGTAAATTTGTTATAACATTTACAAATCTCAACCGATTTCAATTCTGCGACTTGCATCGGCTAAAGCTCTTTAAGGCGCATAGAAAAAGTGCATTCTGTACGTTATTTGTCATATCAGAGTACCGCAAAATGATGAAAATGTGTTATTTCCAAATTCACATTTTTGCGGTAAATTCGTTATAACATTTACAAATATCAACCGATTTCAATTCTGCCACTTGCATCGGCTAAAGCTCGTCAGGGTACATAGAAAAAGTGCATTGTGAATGTTATTGGTCATATCAGAGTGCCCCAAAATGTTGAAAATGTGTTATTTCCTAATACACATTTTTGCGATTTTAGCTAATAAAAACGGTACCGACATGCTACCAAATGCGTTAAAAATGGTCGCGCCCATGATATGTTGGTCTGTAAAAAAGATTAAAACGATTTATCGTTCTCGCCTGCGTCACGAAGAAATTTACCGAAAATATGCTCTAAGCCGTTGAATGGAGCTTATTTTCGGTAAATTTGTTATAACATTTTCAAATCTCAACCGATTTCAATTCTGCGACTTGCATTGGCTAAAGCTCTTTAAGGCGCATAGAAAAAGTGCATTCTGTACGTTATTTGTCATATCAGAGTACCCCAAAATGATGAATATGTGTTATTTCCAAATTCACATTTTTGCGGGAAATTCGTTATAACATTTACAAATATCAACCGATTTCAATTCTGCCACTTGCATCGGCTAAAGCTCGTCAGGGTACATAGAAAAAGTGCATTGTGAATGTTATTGGTCATATCAGAGTGCCCCAAAATGTTGAAAATGTGTTATTTCCTAATACACATTTTTGCGATTTAGCTAATAAAAACGGTACCGACATGCTACCAAATGCATTAAAAATGGTCGCGCCCATGATATGTTGGTCTGTAAAAGAGATTAAAACGATTTATCGTTCTCGCCTGCGTCACGAAGAAATTTACCGAAAATATGCTCTAAGCCGTTGAATGGAGCTTATTTTCGGTAAATTTGTTATAACATTTACAAATCTCAACCGATTTCAATTCTGCGACTTGCATCGGCTAAAGCTCTTTAAGGCGCATAGAAAAAGTGCATTCTGTACGTTATTTGTCATATCAGAGTACCCCAAAATGATGAATATGTGTTATTTCCAAATTCACATTTTTGCGGTAAATTCGTTATAACATTTACAAATATCAACCGATTTCAATTCTGCCACTTGCATCGGCTAAAGCTCGTCAGGGTACATAGAAAAAGTGCATTGTGAATGTTATTGGTCACATCAGAGTGCCCCAAAATGTTGAAAATGTGTTATTTCCTAATACACATTTTTGCGATTTTAGCTAATAAAAACGGTACCGACATGCTACCAAATGCGTTAAAAATGGTCGCGCCCATGATATGTTGGTCTGTAAAAAAGATTAAAACGATTTATCGTTCTCGCCTGCGTCACGAAGAAATTTACCGAAAATATGCTCTAAGCCGTTGAATGGAGCTTATTTTCGGTAAATTTGTTATAACATTTACAAATCTCAACCGATTTCAATTCTGCGACTTGCATCGGCTAAAGCTCTTTAAGGCGCATAGAAAAAGTGCATTCTGTACGTTATTTGTCATATCAGAGTACCCCAAAATGATGAATATGTGTTATTTCCAAATTCACATTTTTGCGGTAAATTCGTTATAACATTTACAAATATCAACCGATTTCAATTCTGCCACTTGCATCGGCTAAAGCTCGTCAGGGTACATAGAAAAAGTGCATTGTGAATGTTATTGGTCACATCAGAGTGCCCCAAAATGTTGAAAATGTGTTATTTCCTAATACACATTTTTGCGATTTTAGCTAATAAAAACGGTACCGACATGCTACCAAATGCGTTAAAAATGGTCGCGCCCATGATATGTTGGTCTGTAAAAAAGATTAAAACGATTTATCGTTCTCGCCTGCGTCACGAAGAAATTTACCGAAAATATGCTCTAAGCCGTTGAATGGAGCTTATTTTCGGTAAATTTGTTATAACATTTACAAATCTCAACCGATTTCAATTCTGCGACTTGCATCGGCTAAAGCTCTTTAAGGCGCATAGAAAAAGTGCATTCTGTACGTAATTTGTCATATCAGAGTACCCCAAAATGATGAATATGTGTTATTTCCAAATTCACATTTTTGCGGTAAATTCGTTATAACATTTACAAATATCAACCGATTTCATTTCTGCCACTTGCATCAGCTAAAGCTCGTCAGGGTACATAGAAAAAGTGCATTGTGAATGTTATTGGTCATATCAGAGTGCCCCAAAATGTTGAAAATGTGTTATTTCCTAATACACATTTTTGCGATTTTAGCTAATAAAAACGGTACCGACATGCTACCAAATGCGTTAAAAATGGTCGCGCCCATGATATGTTGGTCTGTAAAAAAGATTAAAACGATTTATCGTTCTCGCCTGCGTCACGAAGAAATTTACCGAAAATATGCTCTAAGCCGTTGAATGGAGCTTATTTTCGGTAAATTTGTCAACAAATCTCAACCGATTTCAATTCTGCGACTTGCATCGGCTAAAGCTCTTTAAGGCGCATAGAAAAAGTGCATTCTGTACGTTATTTGTCATATCAGAGTACCCCAAAATGATAAATATGTGTTATTTCCAAATTCACATTTTTGCGGTAAATTCGTTATAACATTTACAAATATCAACCGATTTCAATTCTGCCCCTTGCATCGGCTAAAGCTCGTCAGGGTATATAGAAAAAGTGCATTGTGAATGTTATTGGTCATATCAGAGTGCCCCAAAATGTTGAAAATGTGTTATTTCCTAATACACATTTTTGCGATTTTAGCTAATAAAAACGGTACCGACATGCTACCAAATGCGTTAAAAATGGTCGCGCCCATGATATGTTGGTCTGTAAAAAAGATTAAAACGATTTATCGTTCTCGCCTGCGTCACGAAGAAATTTACCGAAAATATGCTCTAAGCCGTTGAATGGAGCTTATTTTCGGTAAATTTGTTATAACATTTTCAAATCTCAACCGATTTCAATTCTGCGACTTGCATTGGCTAAAGCTCTTTAAGGCGCATAGAAAAAGTGCATTCTGTACGTTATTTGTCATATCAGAGTACCCCAAAATGATGAATATGTGTTATTTCCAAATTCACATTTTTGCGGGAAATTCGTTATAACATTTACAAATATCAACCGATTTCAATTCTGCCACTTGCATCGGCTAAAGCTCGTCAGGGTACATAGAAAAAGTGCATTGTGAATGTTATTGGTCATATCAGAGTGCCCCAAAATGTTGAAAATGTGTTATTTCCTAATACACATTTTTGCGATTTAAGCTAATAAAAACGGTACCGACATGCTACCAAATGCATTAAAAATGGTCGCGCCCATGATATGTTGGTCTGTAAAAGAGATTAAAACGATTTATCGTTCTCGCCTGCGTCACGAAGAAATTTACCGAAAATATGCTCTAAGCCGTTGAATGGAGCTTATTTTCGGTAAATTTGTTATAACATTTACAAATCTCAACCGATTTCAATTCTGCGACTTGCATCGGCTAAAGCTCTTTAAGGCGCATAGAAAAAGTGCATTCTGTACGTTATTTGTCATATCAGAGTACCCCAAAATGATGAATATGTGTTATTTCCAAATTCACATTTTTGCGGTAAATTCGTTATAACATTTACAAATATCAACCGATTTCAATTCTGCCACTTGCATCGGCTAAAGCTCGTCAGGGTACATAGAAAAAGTGCATTGTGAATGTTATTGGTCACATCAGAGTGCCCCAAAATGTTGAAAATGTGTTATTTCCTAATACACATTTTTGCGATTTTAGCTAATAAAAACGGTACCGACATGCTACCAAATGCGTTAAAAATGGTCGCGCCCATGATATGTTGGTCTGTAAAAAAGATTAAAACGATTTATCGTTCTCGCCTGCGTCACGAAGAAATTTACCGAAAATATGCTCTAAGCCGTTGAATGGAGCTTATTTTCGGTAAATTTGTTATAACATTTACAAATCTCAACCGATTTCAATTCTGCGACTTGCATCGGCTAAAGCTCTTTAAGGCGCATAGAAAAAGTGCATTCTGTACGTTATTTGTCATATCAGAGTACCCCAAAATGATGAATATGTGTTATTTCCAAATTCACATTTTTGCGGTAAATTCGTTATAACATTTACAGATATCAACCGATTTGAATTCTGCCACTTGCATCGGCTAAAGCTCGTCAGGGTACATAGAAAAAGTGCATTGTGAATGTTATTGGTCATATCAGAGTGCCCCAAAATGTTGAAAATGTGTTATTTCCTAATACACATTTTTGCGATTTTAGCTAATAAAAACGGTACCGACATGCTACCAAATGCGTTAAAAATGGTCGCGCCCATGATATGTTGGTCTGTAAAAAAGATTAAAACGATTTATCGTTCTCGCCTGCGTCACGAAGAAATTTACCGAAAATATGCTCTAAGCCGTTGAATGGAGCTTATTTTCGGTAAATTTGTTATAACGTTTACAAATCTCAACCGATTTCAATTCTGCGACTTGCATCGGCTAAAGCTCTTTAAGGCGCATAGAAAAAGTGCATTCTGTACGTAATTTGTCATATCAGAGTACCCCAAAATGATGAATATGTGTTATTTCCAAATTCACATTTTTGCGGTAAATTCGTTATAACATTTACAAATATCAACCGATTTCATTTCTGCCACTTGCATCGGCTAAAGCTCGTCAGGGTACATAGAAAAAGTGCATTGTGAATGTTATTGGTCATATCAGAGTGCCCCAAAATGTTGAAAATGTGTTATTTCCTAATACACATTTTTGCGATTTTAGCTAATAAAAACGGTACCGACATGCTACCAAATGCGTTAAAAATGGTCGCGCCCATGATATGTTGGTCTGTAAAAAAGATTAAAACGATTTATCGTTCTCGCCTGCGTCACGAAGAAATTTACCGAAAATATGCTCTAAGCCGTTGAATGGAGCTTATTTTCGGTAAATTTGTTATAACATTTACAAATCTCAACCGATTTCAATTCTGCGACTTGCATCGGCTAAAGCTCTTTAAGGCGCATAGAAAAAGTGCATTCTGTACGTTATTTGTCATATCAGAGTACCCCAAAATGATGAATATGTGTTATTTCCAAATTCACATTTTTGCGGTAAATTCGTTATAACATTTACAAATATCAACCGATTTCAATTCTGCCACTTGCATCGGCTAAAGCTCGTCAGGGTACATAGAAAAAGTGCATTGTGAATGTTATTGGTCACATCAGAGTGCCCCAAAATGTTGAAAATGTGTTATTTCCTAATACACATTTTTGCGATTTTAGCTAATAAAAACGGTACCGACATGCTACCAAATGCGTTAAAAATGGTCGCGCCCATGATATGTTGGTCTGTAAAAAAGATTAAAACGATTTATCGTTCTCGCCTGCGTCACGAAGAAATTTACCGAAAATATGCTCTAAGCCGTTGAATGGAGCTTATTTTCGGTAAATTTGTTATAACATTTACAAATCTCAACCGATTTCAATTCTGCGACTTGCATCGGCTAAAGCTCTTTAAGGCGCATAGAAAAAGTGCATTCTGTACGTTATTTGTCATATCAGAGTACCCCAAAATGATGAATATGTGTTATTTCCAAATTCACATTTTTGCGGTAAATTCGTTATAACATTTACAGATATCAACCGATTTGAATTCTGCCACTTGCATCGGCTAAAGCTCGTCAGGGTACATAGAAAAAGTGCATTGTGAATGTTATTGGTCATATCAGAGTGCCCCAAAATGTTGAAAATGTGCTATTTCCTAATACACATTTTTGCGATTTTAGCTAATAAAAACGGTACCGACATGCTACCAAATGCGTTAAAAATGGTCGCGCCCATGATATGTTGGTCTGTAAAAAAGATTAAAACGATTTATCGTTCTCGCCTGCGTCACGAAGAAATTTACCGAAAATATGCTCTAAGCCGTTGAATGGAGCTTATTTTCGGTAAATTTGTTATAACATTTACAAATCTCAACCGATTTCAATTCTGCGACTTGCATCGGCTAAAGCTCTTTAAGGCGCATAGAAAAAGTGCATTCTGTACGTAATTTGTCATATCAGAGTACCCCAAAATGATGAATAGGTGTTATTTCCAAATTCACATTTTTGCGGTAAATTCGTTATAACATTTACAAATATCAACCGATTTCATTTCTGCCACTTGCATCAGCTAAAGCTCGTCAGGGTACATAGAAAAAGTGCATTGTGAATGTTATTGGTCATATCAGAGTGCCCCAAAATGTTGAAAATGTGTTATTTCCTAATACACATTATTGCGATTTTAGCTAATAAAAACGGTACCGACATGCTACCAAATGCGTTAAAAATGGTCGCGCCCATGATATGTTGGTCTGTAAAAAAGATTAAAACGATTTATCGTTCTCGCCTGCGTCACGAAGAAATTTACCGAAAATATGCTCTAAGCCGTTGAAAGGAGCTTATTTTCGGTAAATTTGTTATAACATTTACAAATCTCAACCGATTTCAATTCTGCGACTTGCATCGGCTAAAGCTCTTTAAGGCGCATAGAAAAAGTGCATTCTGTACGTTATTTGTCATATCAGAGTACCCCAAAATGATAAATATGTGTTATTTCCAAATTCACATTTTTGCGGTAAATTCGTTATAACATTTACAAATATCAACCGATTTCAATTCTGCCCCTTGCATCGGCTAAAGCTCGTCAGGGTACATAGAAAAAGTGCATTGTGAATGTTATTGGTCATATCAGAGTGCCCCTAAATGTTGAAAATGTGTTATTTCCTAATACACATTTTTGCGATTTTAGCTAATAAAAACGGTACCGACATGCTACCAAATGCGTTAAAAATGGTCGCGCCCATGATATGTTGGTCTGTAAAAAAGATTAAAACGATTTATCGTTCTCGCCTGCGTCACGAAGAAATTTACCGAAAATATGCTCTAAGCCGTTGAATGGAGCTTATTTTCGGTAAATTTGTTATAACATTTACAAATCTCAACCGATTTCAATTCTGCGACTTGCATTGGTTAAAGCTCTTTAAGGCGCATAGAAAAAGTGCATTCTGTACGTTATTTGTCATATCAGAGTACCCCAAAATGATGAATATGTGTTATTTCCAAATTCACATTTTTGCGGGAAATTCGTTATAACATTTACAAATATCAACCGATTTCAATTCTGCCACTTGCATCGGCTAAAGCTCGTCAGGGTACATAATAAAGTGCATTGTGAATGTTATTGGTCATATCAGAGTGCCCCAAAATGTTGAAAATGTGTTATTTCCTAATACACATTTTTGCGATTTTAGCTAATAAAAACGGTACCGACATGCTACCAAATGCGTTAAAAATGGTCGCGCCCATGATATGTTGGTCTGTAAAAAAGATTAAAACGATTTATCGTTCTCGCCTGCGTCACGAAGAAATTTACCGAAAATATGCTCTAAGCCGTTGAATGGAGCTTATTTTCGGTAAATTTGTTATAACATTTACAAATCTCAACCGATTTCAATTCTGCGACTTGCATCGGCTAAAGCTCTTTAAGGCGCATAGAAAAAGTGCATTCTGTACGTAATTTGTCATATCAGAGTACCCCAAAATGTTGAATATGTGTTATTTCCAAATTCACATTTTTGCGGTAAATTCGTTATAACATTTACAAATATCAACCGATTTCAATTCTGCCACTTGCATCGGCTAAAGCTCGTCAGGGTACATAGAAAAAGTGCATTGTGAATGTTATTGGTCATATCAGAGTGCCCCAAAATGTTGAAAATGTGTTATTTCCTAATACACATTTTTGCGATTTTAGCTAATAAAAACGGTACCGACATGCTACCAAATGCGTTAAAAATGGTCGCGCCCATGATATGTTGGTCTGTAAAAAAGATTAAAACGATTTATCGTTCTCGCCTGCGTCACGAAGAAATTTACCGAAAATATGCTCTAAGCCGTTGAATGGAGCTTATTTTCGGTAAATTTGTTATAACATTTACAAATCTCAACCGATTTCAATTCTGCGACTTGCATCGGCTAAAGCTCTTTAAGGCGCATAGAAAAAGTGCATTCTGTACGTAATTTGTCATATCAGAGTACCCCAAAATGATGAATATGTGTTATTTCCAAATTCACATTTTTGCGGTAAATTCGTTATAACATTTACAAATATCAACCGATTTCATTTCTGCCACTTGCATCAGCTAAAGCTCGTCAGGGTACATAGAAAAAGTGCATTGTGAATGTTATTGGTCATATCAGAGTGCCCCAAAATGTTGAAAATGTGTTATTTCCTAATACACATTTTTGCGATTTTAGCTAATAAAAACGGTACCGACATGCTACCAAATGCGTTAAAAATGGTCGCGCCCATGATATGTTGGTCTGTAAAAAAGATTAAAACGATTTATCGTTCTCGCCTGCGTCACGAAGAAATTTACCGAAAATATGCTCTAAGCCGTTGAATGGAGCTTATTTTCGGTAAATTTGTTATAACATTTACAAATCTCAACCGATTTCAATTCTGCGACTTGCATCGGCTAAAGCTCTTTAAGGCGCATAGAAAAAGTGCATTCTGTACGTTATTTGTCATATCGGAGTACCCCAAAATGATGAATATGTGTTATTTCCAAATTCACATTTTTGCGGTAAATTCGTTATAACATTTACAAATATCAACCGATTTCAATTCTGCCACTTGCATCGGCTAAAGCTCGTCAGGGTACATAGAAAAAGTGCATTGTGAATGTTATTGGTCATATCAGAGTGCCCCAAAATGTTGAAAATGTGTTATTTCCTAATACACATTTTTGCGATTTTAGCTAATAAAAACGGTACCGACATGCTACCAAATGCGTTAAAAATGGTCGCGCCCATGATATGTTGGTCTGTAAAAAAGATTAAAACGATTTATCGTTCTCGCCTGCGTCACGAAGAAATTTACCGAAAATATGCTCTAAGCCGTTGAATGGAGCTTATTTTCGGTAAATTTGTTATAACATTTACAAATCTCAACCGATTTCAATTCTGCGACCTGCATCGGCTAAAGCTCTTTAAGGCGCATTGAAAAAGTGCATTCTGTACGTTATTTGTCATATCAGAGTACCCTAAAATGATGAATATGTGTTATTTCCAAATTCACATTTTTGCGGTAAATTCGTTATAACATTTACAAATATCAACCGATTTCAATTCTGCCACTTGCATCGGCTAAAGCTCGTCAGGGTACATAGAAAAAGTGCATTGTGAATGTTATTGGTCATATCAGAGTGCCCCAAAATGTTGAAAATGTGTTATTTGCTAATAGACATTTTTGCGATTTTAGCTAATAAAAACGGTACCGACATGCTACCAAATGCGTTAAAAATGGTCGCGCCCATGATATGTTGGTCTGTAAAAAAGATTAAAACGATTTATCGTTCTCGCCTGCGTCACGAAGAAATTTACCGAAAATATGCTCTAACCCGTTGAATGGAGCTTATTTTCGGTAAATTTGTTATAACATTTACAAATCTCAACCGATTTCAATTCTGCGACTTGCATCGGCTAAAGCTCTTTAAGGCGCATAGAAAAAGTGCATTCTGTACGTTATTTGTCATATCAGAGTACCCCAAAATGATGAATATGTGTTATTTCCAAATTCACATTTTTGCGGTAAATTCGTTATAACATTTACAAATATCAACCGATTTCAATTCTGCCACTTGCATCGGCTAAAGCTCGTCAGGGTACATAGAAAAAGTGCATTGTGAATGTTATTGGTCATATCGGAGTGCCCCAAAATGTTGAAAATGTGTTATTTCCTAATACACATTTTTGCGATTTTAGCTAATAAAAACGGTACCGACATGCTACCAAATGCGTTAAAAATGGTCGCGCCCATGATATGTTGGTCTGTAAAAAAGATTAAAACGATTTATCGTTCTCGCCTGCGTCACGAAGAAATTTACCGAAAATATGCTCTAAGCCGTTGAATGGAGCTTATTTTCGGTAAATTTGTTATAACATTTACAAATCTCAACCGATTTCAATTCTGCGACTTGCATCGGCTAAAGCTCTTTAAGGCGCATAGAAAAAGTGCATTCTGTACGTTATTTGTCATATCAGAGTACCCCAAAATGATGAATATGTGTTATTTCCAAATTCACATTTTTGCGGTAAATTCGTTATAACATTTACAAATATCAACCGATTTCAATTCTGCCACTTGCATCGGCTAAAGCTCGTCAGGGTACATAGAAAAAGTGCATTGTGAATGTTATTGGTCATATCAGAGTGCCCCAAAATGTTGAAAATGTGTTATTTCCTAATACACATTTTTGCGATTTTAGCTAATAAAAACGGTACCGACATGCTACCAAATGCGTTAAAAATGGTCGCGCCCATGATATGTTGGTCTGTAAAAAAGATTAAAACGATTTATCGTTCTCGCCTGCGTCACGAAGAAATTTACCGAAAATATGCTCTAAGCCGTTGAATGGAGCTTATTTTCGGTAAATTTGTTATAACATTTACAAATCTCAACCGATTTCAATTCTGCGACTTGCATCGGCTAAAGCTCTTTAAGGCGCATAGAAAAAGTGCATTCTGTACGTTATTTGTCATATCAGAGTACCCCAAAATGATGAATATGTGTTATTTCCAAATTCACATTTTTGCGGTAAATTCGTTATAACATTTACAAATATCAACCGATTTCAATTCTGCCACTTGCATCGGCTAAAGCTCGTCAGGGTACATAGAAAAAGTGCATTGTGAATGTTATTGGTCATATCAGAGTGCCCCAAAATGTTGAAAATGTGTTATTTCCTAATACACATTTTTGCGATTTTAGCTAATAAAAACGGTACCGACATGCTACCAAATGCGTTAAAAATGGTCGCGCCCATGATATGTTGGTCTGTAAAAAAGATTAAAACGATTTATCGTTCTCGCCTGCGTCACGAAGAAATTTACCGAAAATATGCTCTAAGCCGTTGAATGGAGCTTATTTTCGGTAAATTTGTTATAACATTTACAAATC